>CAJOBZ010000036.1:462500-620000 GCA_905332375.1 Pieris macdunnoughi | reverse complement strand
ATTAATATCATCTGTCCATCGATAAGAGTTCTTTTAGAGTTCAATTTCATGTGATATAATTATGACAATTCCAGTTGACATTGACAGTAACTTTGACAAGTATTAAGTATATATACGTAATCGTATTTGACCTCAGGGGACTAGCAAAAAATGTATATATTGTAAAATGTGGGTTGTCTACGGAATAATAAAGTCTAGGTATGTGCTACGTAACATCCCATTGAGTGAGAAATTAAATTATGTCACGGGAGTGCAGTTGTCGGGTAAAAACATTTTGTATCCGGCACGTTTTCATTTTAAAATTAATGTTAAAACAATTTCCAACATTTGTTGACTTTATACCTATGAAATTCGTTTTATGTTTTTATCACTGTGAAAGTGTCAAATTCTAATAACAAAAACACTTTAGTGAAACGTTTTGGTATTGTTAAAATAATCAAAGAATTTTACTTTTGAATACACTTAATAGCCGTGGCTTAACTAAATTATTTGATGCAATAATCATTAAAACTTTGTTAAATTCAATATCCTGTTAGGCATAATAGGTGACCAAACTTTTGAACATCAGCTGTCAAACATTGACGATCAGCCGCGTTCACACTACACCGAACGATCCAAAATGGATCGGTGATCCCGCGATCTAAGAATTTGTGTAAGTTTGGGCTCATGCCGCGCGCGATCGGATCGCGATGGATCGTTTGGTGTGGACGCGGCTATTCTCATGTGCTTCAGGCCTTGGCCTGATACAGTGAGAACCCAGTCGTTATCTCTTTCAGTTTTTGATTGTTACAGCTTGATACCATCAAGCAATGATGGCATACCACGTTAGCCATCTAATAGCTTTGCGGAGCACTCACTTCAGACCATCATAGCGTCACAAGCTTTATAGTTTGTACAATACAGGTTTCAAAATAAAACTATATAAGTAATGTACAGTTTATAAGGAAACTTGAGTTTCGGACACATTTTACGTAACACCAATAAATACGAGCTCCTTCAACTAATCATACAAGGCAAAGTGGCAGGTAGAAGAAGACCTGGCCGCAGACGCACGTCTTAGTTGAAAAACCTTATGGTTTGCTAAAAACACCAAGTCTAAACTAGCAATGATGATCGCCAACTCTCGCAAGGAGATTGAACTATAAAAATAAGATATAAGTAATGTTTAAAAACTTTAGCAACCTAAGAAACTGGAATCTGTAGCTATAATAAATTAAACCCCTACCTACCCTTGAACAGATGATTAAGCGAAAACTGTGCTACTGTTTCTTCTATTGTTTCCCAGATTGCAACATCTTTGTATTTACATATTATAATCTGTTGATAGCCAGCAGTTTTTAGCAATATTTTCTTGAAAATGCACCGCGAAACGTTTTTAATATCGTTGAGTACCTCGGTTTCTGATTTCATGTATATTTCATTGCTAGTGAATTTAATACAGAGTTTATGAGTTAAGTTCATACTGGATCTTATCTTAAGAATATCTAACTGTAATGAGGTAAACATGTGATATGGTTATCCGTTATGCTCAGTATTTCAAAGTATCAAATTCAACTAAAGACTACCTAAACCTTGGTTGACCAAAGTCCTCAGCCTAACGAGAATTTATTGTAAGTCAATAAATACTTTTGTCTCTGAATTATGCAAATTTTGAGGTTATTCTATGTTTGGTTTTTGTCTTGCTTGAACAAAACCTAATAAATCACTATCTTTATTTTATTTTTTATCAATTTGTGTTGTTCAGAATTACCGTTAACTATATTTCTGACTGGTTTCCAATATAATAATACTATGTAGATAAAAAAAAATTAATTATAATATTAATTATTATTGTTATTATATAACAACATAATATATATTTTCTTACTACTATGTAGACTAAGGAAATTGTAAATACTGTATATTTGATTGTTATGATGACTAATAAATGTATTTAATTATATAATAAGCATATTAATATATATTCGATATGCGTGTATAATATATTAAACATTTAATATACGATTTATTACATTAATCTCTAGTGATAATAACACCTCATATTATTCTATAGCATTTTGATTAACTAAAGTCTTGAACAAAATCCTTATTGAACTTGTAATTAAAACGGAAGAACGTTGAAAACAAATTGTGTATTGACGGTTTAAGCACTAATAAGAATCGGTCTGGACACAATAAACTCAGCTGCCATAAATAAAGCTGCTAGACGTGAACCATTCAATAAGACACGACAATTTCCACTAGTGTTCCTTAAGCTTAAAAAATATATTGTCTTCCTTTGTCTTTGATCTATGTGTCTATTTTATTACATTACGCACTCACGCACAGTAAATATCAGAAGTATCTTCATTAATTATAACTATTAATTAACGTTTAAATAATATTTGTCTTATATAAACGGGAATTTATTATATTATGTACATTTCTCGACGTTTAATAAGTCTTATCTCTATATATGTATACAAAATTCTCGTGTCACAATGTTCGTTACCATACTCATCTGAAACGACTCGACCGATTCTTATGGAATTTTTTATGCATATTCAGTAAGTCTGAGAATCGGCTACTATCTATCTTTCAAACCCCTAAGTGATATGGGGTGTCCACGCCAAAAATGTTTTTTTTATATTTTTTTATGATGCAGCATACAAAAATACATACAACCCTTAATTTTCATCTACCCTCTACGATCAACCCCTATTTTTTGTTTGTAAGTTAAGAACTTATAACTTGAACTCTGAGGTTTTATATATATAGAGAGAAAAAAAAAGTTTTCTTTCCAGAAAACCGAACAGTCTGTGGGGTAGCATAGCAAAATGTTCCATGTAAGTATGTACTAAAAAGGTTAGGTTCGACGAAGTTCGCGGGGGCAGCTAGTGTTGCTATATTTACGTCGTCTATTGCCACAAAGTATTTGCAATATTCTAGATTTTTCCATTACAAAGCAGATATAATAATGTAACAAAAACGCGTTTATAAACATTTAAATGTGTAGTACACGCGTATACAAAAATAAATAATATTTGATTTACATCTTATAACACTTGTTTTGTATAAAAATCAAGATAGAAAATATACTCTAGAGAGAGTCAGAGTTCGATCGCGGAGTTGCAGTCACGCGCCTCTTCTCTATATTAAAATTGCTTTTGACTAATACAAAGATAGAAACGGAAGATACTAGTTTAAAGTCTTAAGAGGTTGGAATTGAAATAATTTAAAAATTGGAGCAGCCAGAGTCAACTGTACCGCGTGACCTGCAGTCGAGTGGTGTCAGATTGGCGATGAAGCACGTTCTCCGACTGCTCTACACAATTCTTTGTGTATACACCATACATAGAAGAGCATAGCAACATGCTTATCGTTTCGTACCAATTGTTTGCATTAATTGACAAAAAAGCGACTTAGTATGCTAGCTTTATAATGTTTTTAAATGAAAATACATTCCCAAATTGGTTAGCAGCCTTGCGATTCTGTAGCTCACTTTTCGAACTCGCACACGAACTCTGCTTCACGACTGATTTGAGCGCTGACCGCCGCTGCGAAAACCGCTGTGAGAGTTCGAAAAGTGAGTTACAGAATCGCAAGGCAGCAGATGCATTGTTTGATATATTTTAGGTATTTTAAAACAAATTGTTATCGTCGATTTTGAATACAACCTAAAGTTGACTTAGCAACTTTAGACTAATTTCACATTCATTCAAGTGACTTAGATATCGGTTTTATGATTTTATTTTTCTAAAACTATATATATATGTGAAGTAAACACTGGCCAAGTTATATGTTGAGACAGTAAGGGATATACTCGTAGTTTTATTCCATTACTTGAACCTGGATTTGCGGCAAAATTATATTTTCCCGGTATTCTATTAACTAACGTATATGTAACTAGGTAGTATCATTATTTATTTAGTTAAACTTCATTACATTAAAATAAAAAATATATAACATACATTATTAAGGATGCAACGGGCGGCCTTATCGCTAACAAGCGACCTCTTCCAGGCTACCCTAGTAGGAAAAAAAACTGAATAAAGTGCAAGAAGTGCCTAACCAAATCAACAAAATAAAATAAAAAGTATTTCTTATTTCTTAACAACTTGACTTTTTATATTTACAGCAAATTAGAAAAATGTCTCTTAACTGTTGTTCAATATTATTTCATTGATCTTTTTGAAGTTATACTTCTTTTGGCGCGTTAGGGAATAATGATGGGAGTACATTTTTACGATGCGCACGGACACCGTAACAAAAAAACCGACAACCTGTAGTTAGCATAGTTAAAATTTAAAAAAAAAACTTCCATTTCTTTAATTATGTAGAATATTTTTTATGTGAAATTTAAATAAACTTTATTTAACTAGATAATACGTTATAATAAAACTTTTTATGTATTAAATACCTTTTTTCTATTGTTAGTGTCGTTTTTTCCACAAACGTAGAATAAGGCGAAAGATAAAATTTTAAAAAGATTTTTATCATGTTACGCCAAAGAAGTATAACTTCTAACGCGTGTACATAGGTGTACCTATGTTATATTTTTGTTATGTTCATCCCTACAATCTGTATCTAGAATTCGGTATCGTATCTTTATATTGGACAGTCAGTCGCAGATGTATACCACCGACCCTTCGGCTCAATTGTTGTTGGCTGCCTTTTGTTTGAATTTAAATCTGTCAATTATGAGAATCCACTTGAGAAACTTAATTATCTTGAACTTACTCGGTTCTGCATATCCAATTTACGCAAATACAGGTAAATTCACGTTAATTGAAGTAGTACTTAGCAGTCCTTTGATGTAGACCATACCTAAACCTGGGGTGAGCACTTTAGTGATTGGTTTTAGTCCCGTCTGTGTTTTGCTTTCCATCGAATTGGAGTCAATGTTGTGGAAGCAAATACTAGAGAATTTTAATAGCTCATGGCACATGAAATTATCTCTTTATTATGAAGTAATGACTGATAAACAAAAAAAATCCTCGGCCTTACAAAAATCGAAATCGAAAGAGAACAATTATATCCAGCAACAAATATGAATGAAAGTTGTATAATGTAGGCACTGCATATGTGCCGCCAGTACACAGTATGTCATACTTAGTATGTGAAAAAATGGTGGGAGTAAGTGACCTAAGATTTAACTTTATCCATTTTGTGAGAAAACAATAAATTCAATAAGCAATCCTCCGTATCTCCACTTGTCGTAACTAAATTATTTATTCTAGCACATGTCTAACGCTCCATCAGTGAAGCAAAACCAAAAAATAGACTTACTTATATTACATTTAAATATGTTAAAGGTGAAGGAATAATTCTATAACCAAAAAGTATTGGACACAAATACTTATTTCTGTAATGTAAATGAAAACAGAAACATCTCCCAACTACATACTATAAACAAATTACTTTGTTCAACTATAAGAGACCCATTAAATAGTATTTAATAGTAAGTTTTTTGTGATACATTAATTAACTAATTATTTACAAGACTTAAATATTTTCTCATATTTAAAACTGAAGACAATGACAAAACTTACTGTTATGTTTTAATGAAAAGGTTGTTGACTATGTAATCACAAACTTTAGGCTTTCTTAATTAGAAAAAATTGTTTTATAAATTCGTAAAATTAGCCTATTTATATTTTCCTTTTAGACTCTTTTTTTAAAAGTAACTGCACTTCTTTAATAAACTCTTGAATGTTACGTCAGTTTATTTATCGTATCAGTGTTACTGTAAAAGCTCGAACTACGGTTAATCTTAAGATTTAAGTGTAAGTCTTAGGATTTACCGATATGAGTTGGTAAATGTAAGTATTTCTGAAATTACGACGATTTTTTGGAGCTTTTACCATTCGAATTCAGTATATGCTAGGTTTTACCACTGTCACCTGGTAGATGTTGGTTTTAGGAGTAAAACAATGAGTAATTCTTAATTATTTACTTTAATGAACTATTTGACAAAACAGATACATAGTATTATAAAGGTATCATATGATAGTAATAAGTACAAACTAATACCAACTTATTTAAATTATTTTGACAAAACACATAACCTATATCTCTGAATATCTCAATCTCTATCATATCTATCTAACTGAATCAGTAGTTCTCTATTTGGTATTTAACAACGAAATACAAACATAATGCTTATATACGCTAGTCTAACTTAATAATTATTTTTGTTTTTCAACATTTACCGTGCCATTAATGTAAATCCTAAGATTTACCAACGGAATGGTGGTAAGAGTTCGAATCGCAAACCTTTTGGGACATTTTCCATTAGGAATTGGTAGATCTTAGGTTTTACTGGAATATCTTAGGATTTACTGCAGTTCGAGCTTTTACAGTAACATCAGTACTAACTATTTAAGGCTATTAGTACATTTACAAATATGTATAACTAAATGCTCATTTGCCCTAAAACATTTCGTCTCAATAGAGTTACTGAATTTTTCTAACTTGACAGCTTATAGCTGATAACTTAAAAGTTATGTCGTATTTACGTATTCATTAGGAATATTCTCTTATAAAGTTTAAGTTTCGCAGCGTCGAAACGCTACTTAACGTAATGAATGAATAATTAATTAGTTAATTACATAATCATAACATTCGACATCTGGCTTACATCACAAGCCACGAGCCGATGTACTTTTGATATTTTGATATTGCCTGGGTATCGAAATAATATTTTTTTTGTTTGAAAGCCTATTAGGGTATGGGATATTTCTGCTAGAGTATTTCTCACATTGATATTCCAAATAATCAATGCACGAAGCTATCAATTTAAAATAAGTATTATTTAACCAAATTTATTGACCAAGAAATTAGTTATAAAAAATCATATTACCATTCTTACATTCGAAGTAAGAGTAAAGTTAATTGAGTAAAAATAAAATCATTCGTTTTAACACCTTTTAGTCTCATAAGAAAATGTACTTTAGAATTTATCGACGATGAAATTGCAAGTGTCCAATTTTAAATCACTTCTAACTATATCATATAAGTGCTAACAAAATCTGTTATTTACTTTAAATTGTTACTTTATTGGTTTTATTGATTACCATCAAATTTTGTTTAGAATTGGGTATCTTGGTAGTATGGTGTATAAATCGAATCATTGTAGTTCCAGCCATCTTATTAGGTATACAGTATGTATTTAATACATTTCAAAATATTGTGATACTGTATGAGGACACCTTGTTGTATGTACAAAAAATATAAACGATTTTAAAACAAATGGTGACCAGTATAATACTTGAAACAGAACACGACCAACCAGGCTCCAAAAGATAAACCACTCATTATATGGAAATTGTATTTGTTTTTACAACAAACTCCCAAGCGAAATTAGAGAATTATCACTGTATAAATTCAAAACTCTCGTTAAACGAAAATTAATCAATAAAGGTTTTTATAAATTTGACGATTATTTAAATGATCGTTATCCTTGGGATTAATTTTCTCCAGTTCAAATATTTGTGGCTACTCTGCCTTACAAATTTGTATGACTCAAAACTTTTGCGCTGAGTTTCTTGCCAGTTCTTCTTGCCCGCTCTACGCCCTTCACTTGCGAACTGGTAGTAAATGTAAATTTAGAATCAATTTAACATCTTTTCTGTTGACTTTCATAAGTGTACTTGGTTACCTGAATAAACTTATTTTGAGTTTGAGTTTTAAGCCATATTAATATATCTAGTTTCGCTAAGTAAAATTGGTGAACAATTATTGATGTATCCTACGAAATTCTCACATATTATATTTTTTTCTTTTATAATAAAACTACCACGCATGTGTATAAGTAGTTATGTATAATACAATTTCCCAAAAATAATTGATTTTATTTCAATTTTTTTTATAGAACAGGGGCAACGGGCAGGAGGCTCACCTGATGGTAAGTGATACCGCCGCCCATGGACACTCTCAATGCCAGAGGGCTCGCGAGTGCGTTGCCGGCCTTTTAAGAATTGGTACGCTCTTTTCTTGAAGGACCCTAAGTCGAATTTGTTCGGAAATTCAGTGTGCAGCTGTTTCCACAAAGTGGTGGTGCGTGGCAAAAACTGCCTTGAAAAACGCTCAGTTGTGGAACGGCGGACGTCGAGGCGATACGGGTGGAATTTCGTATTCTGCCTCGACGTCCGATGATTGAATTATGGTGATATTCAAAATTAATTTACAAGCGTGTTCAAAACTGCGCTCGTGTGAAAACGTCCAAGCCAACATTATCAGTTTTTCATTTGTTTAGAATTCACTTGTTCTTACTATGGTTAATACATATTTTTCATGTACGTGTAACCAGAATATTCACGTACTGCCTTCACATCTTGTTATATTTATAAACGTCACTGCCATCAAACTTAGCGGAAATAACAATCAAATAAAGATGTTATTTATGGGCCTGTTTACGGGAAATCGTTTATATCATTTTGGTTTGACCGTATGCCTTTATGATATATCTTCATGTTTTGTTTCTGCATTTACCCAGTGGTTGAGTATCGAGCGGCGGTCATCGAACCGAGGTACACTCGAGTGAAAAAGTGCAATATATGAGCGAGTGAATGTGACTGTATTGCTTCATGCAATTTTGCGGTTGGTTGTTTTTGTTTAAGAGTTATGTTCTCAGCGGGAAGTGGTTTTGAAGGTTCATATTTTTTTAGCTAGTTATAAATTTCAGAATCTCGTCTGCGTGAAATAAATTGTGACCTTACGCTCTATTGTTCAATGGCTATAGCAATCTCACATTGATTTAGACGAAATAATGACGACACATTTAGATACCATTGAATTGAAATATTGTTGTCATACTAAAGTTGGTTATCTATCACGATTAAATAACAATACTAGGACTATCTAAACACGCTTTAAGAGATTGGAAATCACGGTTCTCCCCTCACACTTTGAACATACATTTACTTTTGTTTTTATAATTTTACTATTTTTGTTTACTGTTATGTTTTTCTTTAAGTGCCTGTCGCATTTTCTTTTCTTTATATATGAGCGTAGCAGCGTCGGCAAGCTTTTGTGATATAAAAAGGCACCGCCATAATACGTTTTATATATAATCTACTAACGGTTTAACATAAACATATCATACAAAACGTATAATATTAAAATTTAATATTTTTGTTTCATATTTTAATCAAATACCTTAACGTTATATATTAAATTAGCATTAAAATAACCTCGTATATTGAAAAAAATGCGCAAATGATAACTTGTCTTAGTTACGAACTGCAAATAAAATAGTTATGATATAAAAATACACATTTCTATGCTCTTTATACTCGTAATGTTTCGTAACTGACGTATTTAGGGCACATTACTTTGACTACTTTTTCCACTAACAACTTAGAGGAAACTGCTTATTCTTGAA
Source organism: Pieris macdunnoughi (assembly GCA_905332375.1). NCBI lineage: Eukaryota > Metazoa > Arthropoda > Insecta > Lepidoptera > Pieridae > Pieris > Pieris macdunnoughi. The sequence goes on along the minus strand of CAJOBZ010000036.1, from coordinate 610,636 downwards.
TACTTATTTGTCAGATATGTGTCTAGTTCTTCTACTTCTAACATTGCTAAATATGTTAGAAGCTGTATGAACAACAACAAAGAATAAGATTTTTTTTATAACAAATTAAAAATGGCTCATTTTAAAGATCTCCACTTAAGACTTTATTAAAGCAATGTTTCAAATTCAGTGCAATTGTAACTGTAGTGAGAAAGCTCACCTAAAGAGGAATGAATCGGAATGTTAAAATGGCTCATTTTTTTGAGATCCTTAGACTTTATAAAGCAATGTTTCAAATCAGGCAATTGTAATTTTGGTAAAAAACTCACCTAAAGAGGCATCGGAATTGTTTAAAAATGGCTCATTTTTAAGATCTCCACTTAAGACTTTATTAAAGCAATGTTTCAAATTCAGTGCAATTGTAATTGTAGTGAGAAAGCTCACCTAAAGAGGAATGAATCGGAATTGTTTAAAAATGGCTCATTTTTAAGATCTCCACTTAAGACTTTATTAAAGCAATGTTTCAAATTCAGTGCAATTGTAATTGTAGTGAGCCCCCCAAAAAATGGCTCATTTTTAAGATCTCCACTTAAGACTTTATTAAAGCAATTTCAAATTCATTGTAGTGAGAAAGCTCACCTAAAGAGGAATGAATCGGAATTGTGGCCACTTATGTACGTGGCTCTTCTTTAGTCACACTCTTCCTGTAATACAGGTACACTTACCTTTAGCATTTTCTCTAGATAGAGGAAGAACAATAATGGTTTATTTATAATAATATATAACTGTCACTTGTTTATGTACGAAGTTTTTGTGAGAAAATGAATTAAGATTATTATTATTATTCGTGATTCATAACTTACTCCATTGCTTGTTTTGGCCTTAGGGTGTTTGTAAAACTAAGACCTGTAAGGGCACAAACTTGGTCGGTCCAGCTAGTGAGGTATAGGCCTCAGGGTCATGTTTGTTTTTACTTTTTAGATATAGTTCTTATTAATACATCTCAATTCAACATTGATTCTACACTGGGTATATACTAACCTTATTATTCTTAAAAAATATATCTCTCTAATTACCGTTATAACTGAGGCACTCCTTACTGTCTCTTTTCATCACAGCGTAAACACAATTTGACAGAAAGAGACGAAAGTTAAGAGTAAATTTAGACCATTTTAGTTTTTACGAATGTTAAAAGTTTTGTGTGCGTGTAATTATGCCTCCTTTTGAGGATGGCATTTTTTGCCACAAAACCATGGCTATCTTCAAATATTCGCATAAAATGTTAAAACAAATCCCGTTTTTCAACGGCGGATAGATTGAAAGGAAAACCAATTCGTATTTTACAGATTCGCGGAATTTTTGAATTTAAAACTGTTTAGTTTCGATTTTAAAAGAGATAGCGAAAAGTTATTCACAATTTATTGTTTTTATGTATCTTCTTTTTACTAATTTTTAAGAAAAAACTTCTTATAGTTATTCATTTGAACGAAACATGACCATATTCTGTTTGTTTTGGGTCTTAAGAAATATCAGAGTACAGGTTACCCTGAGTTCGCCATTGCACTCGTACCTTGCCTTGTGAGAAAACAAATGACGAATCTCTACTCTTTCATTTTACATTATAAACTCAAACTCAAAGCTTACCTTTAAGTAGACCTTCTAAACACAATAATACCGAATATCTTAATACTAAAGAATTGTCTACGGCGTAGCATTATTGAACATATTTGCTAGTGGAGTAATCTCTCGTAGCTCGTAGCTTTCGTAGTTTCGCTTTACTAGGATTGTATCTGGCTAGAATGATTGCTGGCTTTGCGATGCCAACTGATTAATGAGACACAATAGACAAACCTATAACAGAAAAAAATAAGGTATATATAATTATGAAGAAAACGAAACTCTCAAAATATAGATTATATAATCTAGTAAAAATTACCAAAAGGACGGTTTTACTACGACGGTTGCTTTCTACCATTACGTTAATTTTAGGTAACCATGACCAATAGTATTAGACATTATTTGAATCAAGCAAGAGCTCCATAAATACTACCTCAAAAAAATTGGTTTGAATAAAAAAAATATATTATAATATTTTTATTTCAGTCAAATCACAATCATACTTATTGAAAAACCCGCGGACCATCAGGATAGTTTTCATATTAAAATGTTTACCGGTTTTAGTCTGGTAAATCGTGTATGTTATATGTAAAATTGTATATATTAAAACCCATTTTTGAAAAATCGTACCATCATACAACTTCTGCCATAGCCCTCGCTCAGTGGACATCGACAAATTACGTCCAATTTTATCTGAGGAAATACTTGTTATTATTTTACTTATCTCTTGTGACTTTTTTATTTTCCTGATGTAACAATAATAGGTTTTGTTATAGCATTTTTTACTTCAACCATAATAAATATGAATATTAGTTGCTGTATTGTAATAAATAAATATTAATTTTAATTTCATAGTAATAGAAAAACATTTTAACGTTACTATGACAGTTTTTATTGATATTTATAAAATACACTACTTTATCTCACCCTACAAAGATAATAATAATAAAAAATGGACTAATAGAAAACTGAAATAAATTTAAATAGTTTGGCCCCTGTGGCAGTGTACCTTTAACTTGCTTTTCCTAGTATAAATAATGTTATCGTATATAATTCACAAAACAAAGTTAATTTTCTTTAATTTGTAACAAAACCGGTTTGTCAAATATAAATTCATGTTTTATGGCTCTTTGAACGCCATTTTTAATCTATGCTTTTTAGATATGAACCAACGCACAGATAATCAAATGTTATACTAATTTTGTAATATACAATCCTTTGAGATATATTTCTTTATTCTGACCGCTTACAATTTGAAAAGAAAAGATTCCTAGAAAAATAAAGATTCCTTTTGCGAAACTGAGCGATAACTTTATATGTTACTTCGCATATATAGCCGTCATCTAGGTTAGATTTTCTAAATATTGTAAAAGTATTACATAAAAATGAGTTATTTAGTTTTACATTAATTATCATTAATGCCGCATCAAATATTAATTGAAATTATGATTATATAGTAACACAGTACCTTGTCATAGTATGTATACCTGACAGTTTTCATTGAATATATCATAAACCTAAACCATATTAATAGGAAAGAACGAGAGAGAGAAAGAAGTGCTGCTGGAAACCCCGCTTAAAATACTCTAAATATTTTAATAATATTGTCAGATAAGTGGCGAGGTCTGTTTTCTCCGTGGCCCAATCAAATATCTGTTGTTGATATTCATTAAAGAATAAAGATCAAATTAATATGTATATTAATTGTAAAACTGTATGTGTATGTGTGTACTGTAAATCTTATTTATCGAATTATTTGCAAACTGCAACCATAAAGCCATACTTCACTTGACATATTGAAACAAAAATTTCATAATAATAAAGTAAACCTTTCTTAGCGGGCAAAACAGTAGCAAAAGACGGAGCTTTGGGGGTATTAAAAAATTGCTAAAAGTATCTTAAAATACACTATTTATAAACGAAGGATATAAAACACGTAATAAATACTCAAAGTGCCCATCGATAACCTAAAACTGTGGTGAGGTAAATGCACTGTTATTGGGACACTGGAACATTTCGTATGAAGCAATAATGGACTAAAGCGTTATTTATAGGCTGTGCTAGATTGTAACAGTTTTTCTAATGGATCCCACAATTATAACATTATTTACGGATATTATCGTATTTAATAAATTTAAAGGGATATTATAGCTACAAAATCAAAAACTATATACGTCATATAAATAAGTTTTCATAAAAAATATAATTTATTATCATTATATATCTTTCGTCAATTATAAATGATTCGAAAACAAACAAACAAATAACAACTTATCAACGAGGAATGCTACGCAGCATACTAAATTTAAAACTATAGGACAAAAGAAGATAAGAAGTGCAGAAATAAGAAAGAAGACAAAAATTATTGATTCCCGAGTTATGTAACCTAACGTTTCTTAATTTAATAAAATAAATACATAAATCAGTGGCGCTGCAACCTCTTTAGGTCTTGGCCTCAGATTTCTGAATCTGTTTCATGATCATTTTAAATCTAATAGGCAAGTAGGTGATCAGCCTTCAGTGCCCGTCACACGCCGTCGACTTTTTGGGTCATGTCGACATGTCGGTTTCCTCCATGTTTTCCTTCACCGTTCGAGCAAATGTTAAATGCGCACATAGAAAGAAAGTCCATTGGTGCACAGCCGGGGATCGAACCTACAACCACAGGTATGATGATCGCAAGCTGAAGCCACAAGGTCAACACTGCTACGTCTACGTCAACGAAATATGTATCTACAATAAAACCGTAAAAAATTTGTTAAAAATCCGGTTTAATTTATATGAATAAAATTACTACACTAAGGTATTCAGTTGCTATTCACTTGCAGCTCATTAAAAATCTTTTTTTTTTTGACTACTAATTTTAACCTGGTTTAGCTGATGAGATAGAAGCCATCAGTTTGTTTTTTATACTCAGACTTATTAGTATTTTAAAATATAATTAAAAATAATATTCTAATTTAACAAGATTTTAATAATTGATGTGTACCACAAAGAACGGTTCGGTGGCCGTCGATACACAATTTTATACTAAAATAAAATGTCCTGAGTACATACCTCGTTTTTATATATCCTTAACAAGAAGAAAGGCACACAATTGTCAGTTGCAAGGATATGGAGAATATAAATTAGTTTTGGAACAAAACAAACAAACCTTGCCTTAGTCACAAAACGCGCAAAACATTCACTGCAAAATTATAAGATTGAGGACGCAACTACTAACATATAATTGGCAAAAAGGTAATAAAAAAAACGCATCCACCACAATTCGGGTGAAACAAAACAGAGAGTCAATTAAAAGATGTCACGATCGGCCAAGTTAAATTATTTTAGATAAATTATGTACGAACATGATGCATAATGTTATTCCCAATAATAAAAAAAACTATTATGTATGAATGCAAGTTAGGATAAGAGGAAACCTAAACAGTAAACAGGCTTTAATAATGCACCTAAAACGACGACCTCAGTTCAACTAGAAGTTTTTATCACTCATTTGTAAAGGGTTATTCATTAAGGGCTTCCTATTTATATTTAAATAATGCCAATTTATGTAAGATATTATCAAAATCATCACTTATATGAAATACCTATTGTATCGAATACAACATCAGTTGTCAATTTAAATTATTGTCCACCTCCTCCACCATCAGTCCACTGCAGTTGGGTACATCTGAAAAACATTATATGACTCCGGCTCATTAATCAGCTTCGATTGGACTGTTATAATAAAATATTAGAGACCCTATATCTGCTTTAAAATTCAAACTGGGATATGGGCGCTCAAAAGATTACTCCAAAAGCCCCAATTATTGTGATAAGTCGAAATTATCCTGGCAACCCTAGCAAAGTAAAATACAATTTAGAAATACAAAATAAGAGCTAAACTATTCTTACGTAAAGAACAAAAGATTAACAGTAAAAGTTCGTCATCACAAGAAAACGATTGAACTACCGCAATCAAAAATTTAATCGACAACCCAAAGTTTTCTTAACGAAGGATGGAAACTTCAATTATTATTTTTAAGATTGAAATAAAAGAAATGTAAAACCTCTTTGTTATGTCTATAAAGTTTCAGGTTTTAAACTGTGACCTGGTATAAAAATGTTTGTAACAAGACAATTTCATGTGCAAACAATCCGTCAGTATCCAATACAGGCCCATACTATAACTTAAATCTGGATTCAAGAGCTATCAAACCGTTTTTTCTAACGGTATTGTGACATGAGATACTAATTAGTATAGTGTAAACTCTTTATAACGAATTTCAAGAGAACGAACATTTTTATTCTTTATATACACCTTTCGTTATAGAGAGGGAAGAATTAATACATGGGTATTGGGTTAAACCAAACTAATTTAACTCATTTTTACGTTATGGAGAGTTTAGCATAATAACGAATGAGGTTATAAAGAGTTTACTCTGCATATGGAATATTTTTTTGTTATGGAACAGGGGGCAAACGGGAAGGAGGGTAACCTGGTGTTAAGTGATAACAAGGACACTCTCAATGCCAGAGGGATTACGAGTGCGTTGCCGGCCTTTTAAGAATTGGTACGCTGTTTTCTTTACGAATTGGTTTGGAAATACTTCAGTAGTTGGTTCCACATAGTGGTGGTGCGCGGCAAAAACTGCCTTATAAAAGCTCAGTTGTGGAACGACAGACGTCTAGGTGATACGGGTGGAATTTCGTATTCTGCCACGACGTCCGATGATGAAACTCAGCTGCAGGTATTAATGTGAACAACTCCTCTGAACACTTCATGGTAATATAGGATTCATACTTGTAGATACATCTTTATAGATTGAATTCGCCGAACTGTGCTTACTACCCCATATCACTATAAAATGCCCGCTTCAACTATTACATTTTAAGATTTCCTCGACATTTAATCATAACCACCTCACACTTTACGATTGTTTCGTAAAGTATTATAAATAATAGTTAAAAAAACTAAAAAACACGCTTTTAAAGCACATCAAACTAAAAAGTGAAAAATAATTCCTAATTTAGGCTGAAAATGGTTGCTCGATAGACGAAAAATATGGCACAGAGCGCCCCACGCTTTTTCACAATAATACCAGTATTTTTTGTTTATTACCATTTTCAGCCTAAATTAGGAATTATTTTTCACTTTTTAGTTTGATGTGCTTTAAAAGCGTGTTTTTTAGTTTTTTTTAACTATTATTAATTTTTTAGTTTTTTTTTTCTTCGGATTATTGCATTGTCATCGATCTTTGACAGGTGCGCAATATTTGAATTAAATCTGTCCGTTTAAAGTGGGTCAAAATCGAGTCCGAAGGAGTCGGTTACATACATACATACATACAGGTGAAGCTAATATATAGCGTGTAAAAATACGTCAAAACAATAATTACAGTTTTGAATACTTCAAACCAGACAAACAATACATGAATAACGAATATTATTCGATTTTCGTTTAGTTCCAAACCCCAATGCTTCGTAATTTAGCCATACAAAATCTACAATATATGTTCGGTTCGTGCTAAGTGCTGATGCTGATAATTTAAACAGATTTTCGATTTTAGGCCGTTTGGAGTATTCAGGTAACATACATACGCATACAAGGACTAAAGTAACCTAGCTTTGTACAGTCCGTGCAAATAATGTATACTAATAAAATTGTTTACCCTCAAATCTGAAAATAACAATTCAAAGGTATGTTTTAGACAACCTGGGATGTGATTGCTTGACTCCATAAATTAAGATAGATGTAATATTATGTATAAGGAAAAAATATTTTTTTTTCTCTCTGTTTGCTGTAAATCTGTTTCTATGTTTTTATGTTTTCGTTTCGTTTAAATTTCTACTGTGGGGTAGCCCTTAGTGGTTTTATGGTGTTTTCTATACTTTTAGTTTATATATTCAGCTTATATTCAGCAAATATAAACAATAAGAAATCATTCATTAACCAGGCCGCATAATTTATTTGTCCTATCAATTCTATTACATGCAATAAAGCGTATGAAATATAATATTACGAGTTGATTTGTAACATATGATACTGTAGCAACTAAAACACCATTAGCGCATCAGCTGTTTTCCAACTGAGTGGATATCTCGCGTTACGTGTCAACGAACTGCCGAAATACGTGACAGCGGATAACAACCTTTATTTGATTTTTAGGATCGCGGTATAAAAATATGCCGTAGGAATATTTCTGTTCAATACATTAAGGGAATAACGACGCGGCCACATATATAAAATTAATGATGAATTATTATTAATTTTAAAGTATATTGCTGTAAAACAATTAAAAGATTTATAAAATACAAAACAAAATACTAATGTTTTCATAATTATAATTTATTTACACGTTATTGTAATTTACAAAAAAAAAATCAGTGGCGCTACAACCTCTATAGGTATTGGCCTCAGATTTCTAAATCTGTTTCATGATCATTTTTAAATCTAATAGGCAAGTAGGTGATCAGCCTCCAGTGCCTTACACACGCCGTCGACTTTTTGGGTCTAAGACATGTTGGTTTCCTCACAATGTTTTCCTTCACCGTTCGAGCAAATGTTAAATGCGCACATAGAAAGAAAGTCCATTGGTGCACAGCCGGGGATCGAACCTACGACCTCACGTATGAGAGTTGCACGCTGAAGCCACTAGGCCAACACTGCTCTGTTGTAATTCTGAATGTAATTTACAAGAGACAAAAATAAAATGAATACTCTTTTAATGAAGTCGACTTGTTAGTTTAATGAATAATGTTTATTCAATTGAAAACCTAAAAAGTTGAATAATTATTAAGTAGGTACCTCTTACGGACATTGACACGTTTGACGTCTACGTTGGTTTACTTTGATAAGGAAGTGACCAATTTTCCTTTTATTTGGATGGCTTGAAAAAGTATATTCAACCAAATTGGGCTCGACGGTAAGAACATTTTATTTTATAACAATTGCTTAGTTTTCTAATCAGTAAAATTTTAAATTTAAGCTTAGCTACATAATTTAAATACTTATCCTAAACTTCTCAAATCTTTTTTCGTAGAGGGCATTTTCGTAAATCGTAATCGATTTCGTAAACCGATGCAGCCGTTCGAAAAAGATTAAATTATTAAAATCAAGATTCGATGCCCGTATAGTTCATGCTGTCACGTACATTCTTCTTATTTGTGCAAACAAACCAATTTGTGGGAGACACTTAAATTTTGCACAGTATTCTATTACAGCGGTCGAATTTCAAAGGCGCGTGAACGTCTGACGAATTCGCCAGAGGCGGAATAAAGCTCTTGCAGCCCAAAATCACAAAAATCATTTGCTTTTTTAGTGCTGACCACATATTCTTAATACAATAGACTACACTTATTTAAATTTAAGTAAAGTTTTGTTTACATTTGGATTTTTTTATTGTTTTGTCACTAAATTCGTTTTATTGATTAGATAATCTGTTGATTACTTAAAAATGGTTTAGCAAGAAAACTAGGTTTGAACTCGAATTGTGGTGGACGCGTTTTTTTATTACTTATTTTAATAACAGGCTTCAAATTTTTTTAATTTACAAGATTTATTTTCAACGTTACAAACGTATGTTTAACTGTGTATTCAGTATCGGAATACTTATGCACAGCATTCATATAATAAATTTTATTTGCATCATTTTCTTTTTCATTGGAGGCCCCAAAGCTCGATAACAGTAGAGATATAGAGCCCCAGATTAGGATAAAGATGCGATGTTTCTGTTGTGCAGTTATTCCACAAGATTAAGCTAATATAAACGCCGTTATTTGTCTCCACGGCGTGAGTCTGATTATTTTGCTTGTTTAATATTTATGAGATGGGTGCATTGCTTTTAGACGACAGTCAATATTTAGACATATTCTTAAATAATAAAAAGAGCGATGTTATTCACTATCATTAAACCAAACAAAGTTCATAAAAATATTATACTTATGCATGATATATTGAAGGGTTACAGGCGGCCTTCGTGCTAACAAGCAGCTTTATTAAAAAAATATAGAAAGACTATGGTTAATGAAGTAAGAAACTAAGGAACAATGAGCAACTCCCACAGGGACCAAACCTTTTAAATTTGTTTTTATTTTCTATTTATTAATTTTTAATTATAATTATTATTTCTGTTTAGGTAAAGGAAATTGTAAATTATTTAATAATTTAATTAAAATGTATTGTTTTGTGAAGTAGTGGTTCTATAACATGTCAATATATTTTCATATGTTAATAAACTCATTATAAAATAAAATCAAGGAACAATATTAATAAAAGTCTATGACACATAAGTTAACAATAAAAGGGAGAACCACATAATTTCAAGTTTACGTTGGGTTTATACCAAATACGTATTTAAAAAAAACTTTCGCGGTAGAGAAATTAAGTTTCTTCATAAGCCCTAACTAATATATAATCTAACTATTTCAAATAGTTATGGAGGATCAATGAATAAGAAAAAATATTATCAAAATAATAAAAGCCTAAAAGTGAAAACTGGTAATCACAAAGGCAGGTGCCAATTAATTATTTTCAAACCTAATTCCATAATAATTATAAAGTTACGTTAGCAATTTGATCGGCGACGTTATCTCAAACCACAGTTTGTGATCACTTTGACAACTATGCTACCTTGCCGCTTCCCAGAAGAGCAAATTGATGCAGAGATTCCATTACATCAAACTTACATACGGAAAATTAATTTAATCTTATAATATCAACAGAATTATTTTAAGTAATGATTTATTGTTTAGGTTAATTTAAAATATGTGTCTTAGAATTGCTATAACTAGATTATACAATTTTTTAATACACATTTATATTTCCTTTATTAGTTAAATTTATAATCTCATATTTATAAGTAATAAACAAAATTCAGTAGCGCCACAAACTTTTTAGGTCTGGGCCTCAGACTTCTGAATTTGTTTCATGATCATTTTACAATCTAATAGGCAAGTAGGTGGACACCCTCCTGTGCCTGACGCACGCCGACTACAAGTCCATCGGTGCACAGCCTCAGTGATAAGAGTCGAAGCCTGAAGCCACTAGGTCAACACTTCTCTAAATTTATTAGTATTCTTTATCTTATCTTATTTTTGACTAATTGAATTCTTCGCAAAAAGCATTAATTGTATCAATAAAACTGTTTACGTAACTTCTCCTGCTAAAGAGGATGATTCTCACGTTAAAAGAACCGCCTCAGATTCATACAAACAAAATACTTGTCCGAAATAAAAGCTTATCTATTAATAGAAACAAAAGCCAATACGTCCAAACCAAGGTCACTGACACCGTATCTTTTATCTTTACTTTTATTACGACAATCCACCTAATGTGCCTATAGTACGCTCAAGGCTGTTGACAGAACAGCTATTCATTTATTTAACTTAATTACGGAGCATGGATTATACCAACTTTATACGAATGAAATGAACAAAAAATAAAATCAAGAAAACGGATAGGTGAAGTCTGCACTCGAAGCATACTCGCTAACGAAGGGGGTTTTATGAAAATGAGAATAGAATTTACCCCAGAGAGTTCTAAAAACACTTTTTATTGTTATGCAAAGTGAAATAAATAATAGTACTTTTTAATGCAAATATACTATTGTTATTTTTATTATCGTAACTTTAAAAAATTACAAATGAAATATCAATTAATTATAATTAAACCTAGCTTATTAATACAAAAAAAGAACAATGAAAACAATGACTAACCTTAAAATATAATAACTAAAATATATTATTAAAAGAAGTCCCTTTAGGCAAGGTTCCGAAGATACTGGCAGCGTATCCCCTTTGAATAGCAAGACTAATTCTTTGTCCAAGGTAGCTGCCAGCTCTTCGGTCTCCTGTGATGTCGACTAACCTTTTTGATATTTCCTTAAAAAGCCTTATAGCGTAAGGACCCCACGGACCAAAGGTCTCGACACCAAATGGGACAAAATCATATGCGGAGCCTAGACCCCTGTATTTGCAGGCTTTAGCTTTTTCAGCCGCATGACATGCCGCACCTGCTCTATTGTTGGTTCCATGTAGATGGGAAGGAGCCATTGTTATTTATATATAAACATTGATTATATAGCTCTGAGCCATGAGTATAAACCTTAGTGTCAAAGCATTTAACATACTCGTATCACGGAACAGTCGGCAAAACGGCATATCTTAAATCTAAAGATGTACGGTATGAGGTAATAAATAATCTATAATACTATTGGCATTAATAAAAATTTGCTTTACAAGTCTTACATTTGTAATGATTTCAAAGGGACGTCGACCCGCTCTGTGAATGAGTGCGTTAAAATTGAGCTTCATTCGTTCTATAATGGAAGCAGGTGTTTCCCTTTGTGCTTTCGTTATTCCTTCAACTTCTCTAATTGAGTTAACAACTTGAGTACTTTTAAGGACCTCCAATTGATCGCGTAAAATAATATTTAATACCTAGTGTACATAAAAATAAAAGTAAATAAATTGATGACAATTTCTTCCTCTTTTGCTAGAATTTTGTATTAATGAAGCTTTCTTTATTAATGAAGTATGTAATGGCGCTTTATGCCAGATTTTTCTCAATTACGCCCGTTCATTACAAAAACTAAACTACACCGTTATTAACTAAAGCATTCTGTATTTTCATTACATGGTATCAATTTGTGTTTTAATTAATATAAAACAGATAAAAAGAGAAGGAGAGTGGCGGAGAGTTTATTGCTAGTTCTTCTCTTCCGTTCTACGCCCTTGATTCGAGAACTGGCAGTCAATGTAAAATTAGAAGCATTTAATATATATTTCTTAGACGTTCATAAGCGTACATTGTGTTACCTATATAAATAAATGATTTTTTATTGGTCACTCTTAAGTCACATGCTCAAGAACAAGCGATGGCCTGAAAAAACAATCCAATAAACTCAAGATGATTTGATTTTCTAGATAATTAAAAATCAATGCTTTCTTATATTTAATTTGGTTGAAATTTTTTGAAAAGATTTATATGTGAATTTATCAAATTATTTAGCTGACTCGACGTTTCAAATACTTTATAGCCTCAGTCAACTTGGCGGCCCTAAACAATTTATTGAATCGCTTCCTTTAAAACACCGAAATCCAAATATTAGCGAGTCGCTTTAGCCATACATACAAACCAAACTACTTTAAATTGGAAATCTAAACAACTAAAGATGTATTAATTGAACATATTTAAATCCAGTTGCGCATCTGTTAATTTAAATGTTTCTTAACGAGTTTTAATGAATTAACGTGAGCTATTTTCGAATATTGCATTTTTCGGTGACAAGTAATTAAGTAATTAATGAAAATACGAATCAGCTGCAATTTTCAAATAAAAATTTCTTTGTTATATATAATAAATGTTGAAATGAAGACCTCGTGAACCTAAACAAGAAAGTGCTAAAAAACTTCCTTAAATAATTATTTTCTATATATACATAAATAAAAAGGTAATGAAATCTTTTAAATACGTATATCTATTCCAAAAAAATATTATACTCGTTAAACCGAGTTTATAAGTTTTTGATACAAATCTATATACAGAGTACAAAAATTTATAATAATTGTAATTAATTTGACAATTATTGTCAAATGGGGGGGTGGGGGAAAAACATAAAAAGGAAAAAAAAAGTGGGGGGGGGGGGGGGGGGAAACCGGGGGGGGGGGGGGGGGGGGGGGGGGGGGCGCGGGGGGGTTTTTTGGGGGGGGGGGGCCCCCGGGGGGGGGGGGGGGGCGCCGGCCCCGGGGGGGGGGGGGTACTAAGCTACATATCCAAGTAGCTTTTGTGTTACGGGAAATACGGAAATAGCATATCGGTTATAAAAATGATTGACTGATTTAAAAAGTTGTGTAAAGATACGTTTTCATAAGCAATATCACAAATATAAGCCTCTAAACTTAGAAATAATCAAGATTCCGACGACAACTTTGCCCATCTTGTGTGTTATTTATTTTCCCTAGAAAAAGTTTATCTATACAATTGAAACTAATAAGATTGTAGGTTTATGTTTTTATCTTCAACTTAAGATATAACGTTACCCAAACATAGTGTGAGAAACATAAGCAGACACATTTTTGCTTCTGTTTAAATGGTTATTTTTCAAATTGCCTTTGCGCGTGCCAACTCGAAATAGTTTTTGTTCTGCTGGGAATCGATCTTAGGTCAAGTTGCATAGCTACGGAGGCGATTAGAAAGCCTTATACGCCATTATAGTTAGTTCCATTCGATTTCCAGTGAAACAATAGGTAGGGTTGATAAACAGAAAAGGCTAGACATCTTTTGCCTATTTAAAAGATCAATTAAAAACGACGCAAAAATGTCCGGCTTATTCGCTGTTTTGACAACGGACTTTATTTAAACAACTTAAAAAAGGTATCTAAAATTTAGCATTTTCTTTTAAAATTTTCACACCAATTACGGACGAAAAGTTTCTACAACTTTAAGAAGGTTTTAATAAAACCTCAGCATTTAAATTAAAATTGACAGTTAGTCTACGAATTTAAATAAAGAACGTATTTTAAAGCTTTAAAATTAACAGAACGAAAACTTTGTGATTTTATATTTTAAGTAAATAAAACTACAACTCACGGACAAAGATGTTAGACATGAGCGTCGCCGGGAGGCAGAACACGATCACCAATATGTCAGCCACAGCTAAGTTCACGATGAAGAAATTGGTCACAGTTCTCATACGGGGCGAGCGGTACACCACGGCAATTACGAAGAAATTGCCCACAAGTCCCACAAGAAAAACCAACAAATAAGCCACACAGTAGACCGCTGTCATTGCACTATTATGTCTATAGATAAACTCGTCGTCAACCACACCAAAATCCGACCTGTTCATAGTTATATTCATTTTATCGTGACTGAATGGACTATCCATATGAGTCGATAGGGGCTCCATGTCTGGCAACATGGCATTCTCAGGAACAAACCTCGTATTAATCACCTCCATTATGGAGTTCGACAAAGCGTCCACAACGTGGTTCCTGGAATGGTCGCGCGAATGATTCTTATGGCGAAAGTGCCGCTCCGGATGCTGCGTTGAAAAGTTATAAAAGTCCACAAACTCCGAAAAGTCCGTCGGTACACGCATCGGAGCCATTTTACACACTTATTAAGTCACAAAATTTAAGTAGAAAGTTAGTGAATTAAAGGTCATAGTTAAGATAATAACGTATAAAAAGTATTAAAAGTTCCGATACCGAGAGATCTTTAACGGGTCCGTAGCACTCGTTCGTACCTCGTAGCGGTCTCGCGCCGTCTGATACAGACACGCTACGGTATAGGCCCGAGCTCCGACGCATGTGCATTTCGGGGCCTATAGACATATTTAGTCAGTGCTTATAAAATAAATCTTAGCGTGGTTAGAATAAGGGTTATAATTGTAAGCATCAGTGTATGTGATACTTGCAAAAGAATTGGGAAGGCCGAGAGGCAGGCATCACTGGAAATTGTTAGAATTTTATACATTTATATGAGTGATTGAATTTTATTTCAATTATACATTCAAGTATACATTTTGTATAAAAAACGTTATAAAGAAATTATATTTGATGAATTGTTGTTTTAATCAAAACATAGTAATCGGCACCATAACTTAGTTGTGTACAGCTTTAATCTTGTGTACAATAAAACAAAACATCATAAAATCTGCGCCATAAATCTGTATCCTTCGAGTATTTCATCATCTTAACAACGTTTATGATTGTTTCACACTTAACTAGTCTGTCCATAATTCGCAAGAATAATTGAAATTATTTCCAAAAATAACAAGACAAATCACCGCCCACGTAGAAGCTGATTTAATGAAATTCCTTTCAAAATCAAAGCACACTGAATTTCCAACATATTAAATGTGGTGACTATAGAGAACTATAAATTTGATTAAACATTATTTTTAGTACTTTATTGTTTCGTTGCTTAGTTGAAAATGTTTACAATATTTTTACATGCATTTATTAACAGCGGTTATACCCAATTTAACGTCTATTTTTTTTAATGATGAAAAACAGATCGCTGTCTCCATTAAGCTCGACAACAGCAGGCATCGGGACAGATTAAAAAATAGTTTTCATTTAGGTAAGTACTATGGCAAACAACCCTTTTACCAAATATTATTAAAAGCTATACTTGTACATACAATGCGGTATGCGGTTCTTATAAATGTATGAACTTGCTTAATGACTTGTTCAGTATAAAAAATAAATAAAAACGTATAATTAACTTTCCAATTAATAAGGTTTCTTTAGAATCATTGCGGACTTTTATAAATACACTCATTAATACGCTACCCTTCAATTATTATGTAAGTACATGAACTTATTTATGTTTAACGTGTTACCATTGTTTAGTTATTGGTTTTATAGGTTTCTCATTTCTAAACCTTGAGTAGCTTGCGTATTTTGTATGGCTTTTTTATTAAACGTGTTTGAATAAACGATATTTCTGTATTCCACCCGTATCACCTCGACGTCCGCCGTTCCACAACTGAGCGTTTTTCAAGGCAGTTTTTGCCGCGCAGCACCACTATGTGGAACCAGCTGCCCACTGAAGTATTTCCGAACCAATTCGACTTAGGGTCCTTCAAGAAAAGAGCGTACCAATTCTTAAAAGGCCGGCAACGCACTCGCGAGCCCTCTGGCATTGAGAGTGTCCATGGGCGGCGGTATCACTTAACATCAGGTGAGCCTCCTGCCCGTTTCCCCTCGTTCTATAAAAAAAAAATTATTGTTATTTATATGAATGGCAGTTTTAAATCTTTACGTACGCCCCTAGATTTCTGCATCTGTGTACGTTTTTTTAAAATGCTTTTAATTTTTAGAACCACGTATTTGATCAGATTTTAATAAACATTAGATTAAAAATGCATCATAAAATGACATGCTAATCTAATCACTTAATTATCTTCTTTAACAAGATTATAAATAGTTGCTATTCAAAAATAAATTGACGTTTAAACCGTGATATAATTAAATTGTGAACGTCAATTAGACTAATAGAATACGTAACAAACTATTGATAAAAACTTAGATTTTCCATAGATATAAACAATGCACTATCTTAATTTATAGCAGCCTTGATTTGAGCCCGAAGGATACGTTGCATATTGGACCACCAATCACTACCTTGCAGGTCAAAGAGTTTAGATTAAGAGCCACTTCAAATAGTATATCAGACTATTTTCTTAAATATACTGAGTTACTTACATACATTCCTAAACAAGTACACACGATGGCTAGCTAGATAAGATAAGATAGTTATTTTGTTGGATTTAAGTTTCTATATAAGACTTTTCTTTTATTGTAATTTTGCCCTCCCTCGGACAAGCAAAAAAGCTGGAGAGGCCGCAGAGCAGGTGGCTCAAATATAAGATTCTTTTCTCAAACTTTGATTTTGTTCCCTTTGGAGTAGAGACTCTTGGGCCGTGAGGTTCAAGTGCACAGGCGCTAATAGAAGATTTAAGTTGGCGCCTGGTAGATAGTTCCGGTGAACCCAGAGTTTTCCTAGCTCAACGAATAAGTATCACAATACAGTTAGGAAATGCTTCTATAATGCGTTAAAGGTACACTGCCACAGGGACCTAACTTTTTAACTTTGTTTTCATTTGCTTTTTATAATTTTTAATTATTTTTATTAGTACTATGAAGGTTAAGAAAATTGTAAATATTGTATATTTGATTGTTATGAATTAATGAATCATTAACTGTATTTTTTTAATGAATAAATTTTTCCTACCGCGGTCAGTGCCTGGTTGTCCATAACAAAGGAATATCCTAGTGTGAGAATCAGTTTATTAGTTGACCAAGCGACCCTTGAGGAGACTCTTGGATAAGCATGCGATACTCATAGCCGAGGTCATCAGTTCGAACTTTAATATCATACCGATTTTCTCCATGTACACAATTCGTATGATGTATTTATTTCATTATCTCCTATTTTTACAGAACCTTAATATTCTGTAACTTTTTAAACTTCTGAACTCAACCATTAAAAAATAAGGAAAATCCTATACCAAGCAAACAAGAAAAACCAATAATAAAACTACTAGATTAGAATTATAAATCAATTTTGATAAGTATACAGAAGAATTGCTCCTTTTTATTAGTAGGTATGTTATTCTATGCGTAATATTGTTAATTGATTACGACATTAAATTCCAAATACAATAACTGATTTCATTCAATAAGATTTCTGTCTATTATAATAAAATTAAATAAGGGAAACATCTCTATAGTAAAAATATAATTGGCAATTGGTACGTAATTTACCGTTTCATTAAAATTACAAAGTGACATGACAGGTCTTAGTAAATTATATCAGCAACTTCCGGACTAAAGGAAGCGATCAGCGCTGCGGCCTCAATCTGGTGCGACCTCGTAATCTACTTGGTACTTTATTAGCGACATATTTCCCAATCAACCCTATTGACATACTGACTTGTCAAGCCTGACTATTCTCGCCCGAGATTTCTAGGTATAATACGAAATATTGCCAATAAACTAAATTGCCGTTATGAGAAATTCAGTAAAATTAACGAATAATATTTTTAATTTACGTGGGTTACCGCTCAATACGGTTTTTGGTGACATTTAATGAATAGTTTTTACTTCCATACCAAATATAGCGACTATCACAGCCCACAGAGTAGACGAATTGATGATTCATGGGTGTTTGAATTTCAATGAAACATAGTTTTGTGTAGGAAATATTAAAAAATCATACTTAAAGTTACTGATGCTTTACATCTTCTGTAAATACCTTATACACTTAGCAACTCATATAAACATTTTCTTTTTATATAACAGGGAGCAAACTGGCAAGAGGCTCGCCTGATGTTAAGTGATATCCCCGCCCATGGACACTCACATTGCTAAAAGGCTCGCAAGTCCGTTTCCATCTTTTTAAGAATAAGTATGCTCTTTTCTTGAAGGGACCCTAAGTCGAATCGGTTTAGAAATACTTCAGTATTTACTAATCGATGAGTAACTGGTTCCACATAGATGTGGAACGACGGACATCGTGAAAAGGGTAGGCTGCAGGTATTAATCTCAACAACTCTTCTGAATACTCTCCACGGTAAATGCGGTAGAAGATGCATAGAGACCCTACATCTCTACGCAACGCCAAGGGCTAAACAATGAAATGTTCAGCTTTACAACAACAAATAAATATTTTTTAAGTTATAAAGTCAAAAACCACAAATTTGAATACTCTATAATAATACACTTTTATATTCTCTAACAACAATGTTAACATGATTACATAAAACATAAAATTGTATATCAAATCAAATCGGTGGTACGTCTAGCGCTCGTAAACTTGGTTCACCCATTGAAACGGACCCGTAAAAACTCGAATATTTAATTTATTTAGCTGATAATGAAGGAATATTTCTAACGAAACGGTTTATGGCGAAAATAAAAATATAATGTTGTTGATATTAAAACTCTACGCACCTGCGTCTAGCGTTTTGTTGTACGATACATGCTTTGCCAAAAAAAATTGTGGTAATAATCTTGCCTCAGATGTTATTATTTTTCCAAATTACAGTTATTATTTTTGCAATCAAAGATATTATATTTATTATTTTATAGACATTAGGCACTTTCCTTACTTACAATATGTATCAGTGCGTACTAAAGCCCTTAGAATTGAGATACATATGTTTAGCCACCACAAGATCATATTTTTTCCGTATTTATATAGTTCTAGCCCGTACAGTATCGGGCATAGGAATACCTGCTTTGCTCGGACCTTAATCTTAAGGTACGAGGCACTAAGTGCTTCCAGTAAGAATACTAATGACCAAACCTCTCCTAGGCTCCATCAGAGTGTATATGACTTCGAACGCATAGTCAACTCCCTCTATGCTTGCTGTGGTCGTACAGCGCATTTCTATTACAGTTAAATAAGACTTTTTAGGATGTTAATATAGATCTCTCGTTAATATCCTAAAGTATTTTTAAGACAATATTGTCACTAATGAACTTGTAATTGTTTGAAAAATTAGTAGATTTCGAATATCGAATTCAAATATCAGTAAAAATCTTCTTCCTTATATTAAAGCACTTAAAAGTATCACGCATTTTTTTTTTGTGTGTACCCCCTAAACAATTATTTTAAATAAGAATCTCTATGGAGAGTACACCCTTAGACTTGTATAAGCGTACTATTAATTACTTAAGAATTAAGATGTCATGTGGAACATGGTGTAATGGTTGCAGCTCCTTATAAACATTGTGTAAAACAAAAAACTTGGCGATTAAAAAGAGTAGCGGGGAGTTTAATGCCAGTTCTTCTCGTCCGTTCTACGCCCTTGATTTGGGAACTGGCAGTAAATTTTAAATTGAAAGCATTTAGCATTTAATATGTAATTCTCTATTGACGTTCGTAAATGTACATTATGTTACCTCAATGAATAAATGATATTGAATTTAAACTACTAAGTCATGGAAGCATTACATAGTACAATATAAAAATTTATAAAGTCCAGCAACGCACAGACCTTCACATCCTTCCTTAACATCAGCTGAGCCTCCTGTTCCTTTGTTTTATACAAACACGCGTAATGCAAGGGGCAGCCTTATAAGCGATCGCTTCCTTAAACATTACTCGAAATCAAATTAAACACGGAAACAGAACTACATACCCAACCGAACCTAAAATTGAATTTACGAACAAATACCAACCCTACTCAATATTAAATCTATTCAGTCTTATCAAGTTGTTTGTTTATCTTTTAAAGGGTATTGCCGTCTGGATACATTTGGTGAGAGCTTCCCTTTGACGAGAAATTTACCCTACCCATTCACTATACGTCATTTTTAGACCATTCATGTATAGTATCTATTTTAATTATATTGGCAAAATTTACAAAGAGAAAATCGTGTATATTTGAGTGTAACCATGTTATTCTATATTAACAAAACAATAGAAAATCGATTTATTTCCAACACAAATATACATTATTTACTTAAAGTACATAGTATAATAATAATCAAAATATATAATTATTTATAATTAAAAATTAATAAATAGAAAATTAATAAACAAGTTTAAAAAGTTTGGTCCCTTTGGCAGTTTACCTTTAATGCTGGCAGTATTTCCTCGCTGTATTGTGATACTTATTCGTTGAGCGAGGAAAGTATCAGCTCTGGGGTACTATCTTCCAGGTGCCAACGTAAACCTTTAATTAGCGCCTGTGCACTTGAACCCTACGGCCCAAGAGTCTCTACTTCAAAGGAAACAAAATCGTAGTTGGAGGAAACACTTATGTTTGACTCTTTTCTTTACAAAACTATCAACAAGTAGAAACAAACAACATATCGGCTTGATCTCTGCATCTACTACCAAATTTACCATGGAGTGTTCAGAGGAGTTGTTCGGATTAATACCTGCAGATGGGTTTGATAAACGGACAAAGAGGCAGAATACGACATTCCACCCGTATCATCTCGACGTCCGTCGTTCCACACACACGCGTTATTAAAGGCAGTTCTTGCCGCGCACCAGCACTATGTGGAACCAGCTACCCTCTGAAGTATCTCCAAACCAATTCGATTTAGGGTCCTTCAAGAAAAGAACGAGGCCTCCAGATTGAGAATGTTCATGGGCATAATCACTTAACATCAGGTTATTATCAATAACAAATTCCGATAACTCAACTAAAGTATTTGTTGATTTGCGTTCCAATGACAATCTAATCCGTGAAACTCCTACGCATAAAACTGAATAAATTAAAGATTCACCTATTCAAGTTCATTTCCCTTCTACCTTGTAATTAGCTACTTAAATATATTAATTCTGATTCATTAACCTTAAGATTAGCTTTTAGTTTTGATGTCATTTTATTATTGCATTATACCAGTGTTACTTGAATTTTATTTTTGTTTAATTTAGTAACCTGTATTTTATACGTTTAAGGTACGAAGTATGAACAATAAATAAAGTGATAAAACGTGTATGAATCACTATTATATTTTCTAGTATATTCGCAATGATTTAAAGACAATATGTAATGGCGCTTCTAAACGGGCCATGTTTTGCTGCAATTGATGACTGCACTGTTGGCAACTAATTGCCCGGCCATTACAAAAATATTTTAATTCAGCTGATGGCCGAACAATCTATGGCTGGGCAATGTGTTGCAATATGTCTGCAATAGTATGGCCCATGATGCAGACTCCTAAACGGGCTACACAAACCGGCAACAATGGCTGACGAAATCACACTTGTCGCAGCAGCTTATATTGTTTTAAAAAAGAAACAGAAAAAGAAGAGATTGTGGATTTGACCTTACTTAAATAGGCGTGAAACAGTAGACAATTTGAGTCTAGAAATAAGTCTTGATAATAAATTATTCAAGAACTTTACTAGAATGTCAAAAGTAGTCATTTTTACGTAGTAATCTAACGTCAAATACAGCTGATCGCAAAACACAGAATAAAGCAACACGCACACTTCACTCAAAGCAAACGTCATGTCGCGTAGAAAAGGATACACTATGCCATAACAAAGAGAGTGACTGAAACAACAAGAGAACTGGCTGTGCAATATTGCAGTTGAATTCGATAGCCTAGCGATCGTCCGGCCACCCATCGGGGCAACATCGGCCATATGTGGCTATACAAAACATGTTTGGCTATATGGCCGGGACATTACTGCAATATTGCATAGTGTGGCTGCTATTGTTTGCAATGTTGCCGGCCACAGTGTTGCAGCCATCAATTGCAGCAAAACATGGCCCGTTTAGACGCGCCATAATGGCGCGTCTAAACGGGCCATGTTTTGCTGCAATTGATGGCTGCACTGTTGGCAACTAATTGTCCGGCCATTATAAAAATATTTTAATTCAGCTGATGGCCGAACAATCTATGGCTGGGCAATGTGTTGCAATATGTCTGCAATAGTATGGCCCATGATGCAGACTCCTAAACGGGCTACACAAACCGGCAACAATGGCTGACGAAATCACACTTGTCGCAGCAGCTTATATTGTTTTAAAAAAGAAACAGAAAAAGAAGAGATTGTGGATTCGACCTTACTTAAATAGGCGTGAAACAGTAGACAATTTGAGTCTAGAAATAAGCCTTGATAATAAATTATTCAAGAACTTTACTAGAATGTCAAAAGTAGTCATTTTTACGTAGTAATCTAACGTCAAATACAGCTGATCGCAAAACACAGAATAAAGCAACAGGCACACTTCACTCAAAGCAAACGTCATGTCGCGTAGAAAAGGATACACTATGCCATAACAAAGAGAGTGACTGAAACAACAAGAGAACTGGCCGTGCAATATTGCAGTTGAATTCGATAGCCTAGCGATCGTCCGGCCACCTATCGGGGCAACATCGGCCATATGTGGCTATACAAAACATGTTTGGCTATATGGCCGGGACATTACTGCAATATTGCATATTGTGGTTGCTATTGTTTGCAATGTTGCCGGGCCACAGTGTTGCAGCCATCAATTGCAGCAAAACATGGCCCGTTTAGAAGCGCCATAATACAACTGAGAAAGAAGAACTCATCATACGAATAAATAGATGTATGAAAATTGCTTCCACTGTTAAATTATTACGAACAACGACTTATAATAAACTCAATGTAATGATCAAAGGAGTTACAAAATATAACTCTCCCTTTGAATTTGTAGCATTCAAAGTAAATTACGATCGTTTTAGTCTAAACTCTATGTAAGGTAGATTTTCCTCTTACAATTTATATTTAAAAATATTATATACAATTAACTTGAAGTAAAGGACTTTAACCCAAACTGGTAAGGAGCATATATATTTTGGCATCTATTTTATTGATGTAATGAAAATCAATTAATGTGACTTAAAAAATTATGCCTTCTGTGCCTACGAATCTGAAATCATTTTAATAACACTGGAGATATGTAAAAGTCCGGAACTAAGAGAACAACTTGGGTAAGATTCAGAAACGAGACTTAAGTCCAACGTATGACTCAAAAAAACCAACACATTTTTGACGTACGGGAACTGACTATGTCTAACTTAGTCTTAACCCTGTACATAACCACCTAAATTGAAGAGGCTAGGTACCGGAGTTATACTACAGTACACCACTATTATACAATAACGTAACCTTAATTCTTAATGGCTCGTTAACTTTGTGTTTACACATTAAAATATATTCTTTCCGCATCTATCATAATATGTAGATGCTGCTTTCACAAAAACTTAAGTTTTACGGTAGGTACTATTTGAGTTTTAAAACAATAACACTAATATTTCCCTCTGTCGATCAATGGTTTCTTTATTAAAATTGTGATAAATTGTTAAGATTTTTTTAATAGAAAAAAAGTTTTTTTCATATACATTCATCGTATAATAATAATAGCAAGCGTATAATAACACACACCAGTGATAGGATTTTATCAGACATTTTCATAGATTTTTTTTATATGTCGATCGACGATCGTAAGGAAAACTAATCTCAAATAGAAGATGATACATCACACATCCGTTGCGTTCAAGCACCGGATTTGAAAAGAAGGCAGGTGAGGTAGTCTGCACGCAATATCCCCTCTTGTCAAAATGACATCATAGCATTCCAATTCTGCACGCCAATGTCCTTTAAAAATAGCATATTATGCACACTACAAGGAAACCTGTCAAAAATTATATCGAATACCAAGCTTCCATACCATGTGAGAAATGTTTAATTAAATTTAAAAAAAACATATACTCTCACAAAATCAAAAACGAACACAAGGGATAGGGGTCTTTAAACCGGAAAGTGATAATATTAGGTAAAAAAATATTAGAATGATCTATTCTTAGCTGCATCAGATATGAGATCGTCAGAGGCGGGTCGACGCCCGGTTTTGATTTATCACCGCGGGGAACGCTCTATGGCAATAATGATAGCCCTAGAGATAAACACAATTTTCGAAATATATATACTTGACTGTGATGGGACCCAAGCATATGTTCGATCTGAAAAAAATTGAAATGGATAGTATTTCAATCACATTTGAAATCACACTTTGGTGTCACTAACCTATTGGTTAGATTCAGGTTAAATTTCAGATTCGAAATTTAGTACTAAGTATGTATAAAGCTCAAGTCAGTAACGTATTTAAGTTTACGCCCCTCATAGTTTGTTAGTTAAGCTATGATATATAGGAGCACCTTTTAAAAAAATATCTTTCCAAGTATATATATTTTTAAATTTGTCATCTCTTAGAGTATAAAACATCAGTCAGTGAACACGTTCATACGGGTTATAATTTCTACGCCTTCCGTCAGTTTAACACTCGCTAATGGTTCTCTCAATTCTCATAAATATTATCTTCAGAATTGGATAAAAAAACTTATTGAATTATATAAGTAATATGATTACGATATTAGCAATACGATACGATCGCCACTTAAAAACTTTATAGACATGTTCATTACTCGATTCTTTAAAAACTTCATGTGTTTTAATTGCATAATATATATTATGTAAGAACAATAGGTTATTTATAATACATTTTTATGAGTATATTAAATATATTTAAGCCTAAGTTTAACCATTTACATTATGTCATGTTCATCACGCAAAACATGTAGGTACCTAATGAAAAATACGATAATATATTTCCTGCACTTAAGTACTTATTTCTCTTAAAGGTAGTCCACTGGGATTGTCAGGGAACTGTACACACAGGATATTGGACAAACGGAGTTACAGCACATTACATTTAGATCCTATCTAAATTTGGGTCAAGGTTTAATGCTAGACAATTTATATACATAATATAATACCACCATGCTTGATTAGGTACTTTTTTTAGCAGTAATTATTGCGCGTCTTGAAATTCATGTCTAATTTAAAATAGGGCAGTGCGTTACCTCATACAACTAAATCATCATTAGGTACATAAAACATAAGAGCAATATTGGTTCTATATTAATTTAATAATTTAACTCTAATCAAGTAATTCAGCTTGCCAGATAGCCACCGACTTTATTTTAAAAACATTTCGATACGTGACACCTGACAGTCTTGTATAGACAGCTTGACGTCTTGCAATGACGTTGACGTAGAATAACCCGTAATCACGAACCACGACCTCCATTCATCCTTCGTGATTTTCTAGTGGAGATTTTAACATCTTTCCCACAATAATTCAACGAATTTAACTCATAAAACCTTCTTAAAAGGTTAATATAAGTGTTTCAGTCAGTATTTAAGTGTAATAATCCTAAGTGTAAGTGAAAATGGCGTTGAAATCCCCACCGGTTCTCTTTGGATTGCTTGCTCGCATTTCTCGCCGTAGTTTTTCCACATCGAAGGCTTTATCATCAAAGCCAGTTACTGTACGAGATGCCTTAAACCAGGCCATTGACGAAGAGATGGAAAGAGATGACAAAGTATTTGTCTTAGGTGAAGAAGTAGCTCAATATGATGGTGCTTATAAAGTAACACGGTAACTAAAATAGCCTTGATACTGATTTTTCAACCTTTTATTGTAAGCAGATAAGAATGTAACTAATATCTAAAGTCGTTA
The DNA here is from genome assembly GCA_905332375.1 of Pieris macdunnoughi. Classification (NCBI taxonomy): domain Eukaryota; kingdom Metazoa; phylum Arthropoda; class Insecta; order Lepidoptera; family Pieridae; genus Pieris; species Pieris macdunnoughi. Next base: position 584,522 of record CAJOBZ010000036.1, on the reverse strand, counting down.
TTTGCTAAGAGCTCGTAACCATCGTATCTATGAACGCCTGATCTACTGAAGTTTTAATCTCTTTCATTATTATATAATACATGTTTGTTGACATTGACAGGGTTTTCATTACTTTCTTGTAGGATCAAGAATAGTGCTAAAAAACTGGAGTAATTATTATTAAAAAAAATATTTAAGATATAGAAAAAACATAGAGGTAACATGTGTTACCAAATGGTAGTCAACAAATTTAATAGTTTTTACAAAAAATATCTATAATATTTACTAATTTTGAATTACAATAGTATTCTTTAAAATTTCAGAGGTTTATGGAAGAAATATGGAGACAGAAGAGTTATAGACACACCAATTACAGAAATTGGTTTTGCTGGTATTGCTGTTGGTGCAGCATTTGCTGGACTCAAACCAATATGTGAATTTATGACCTTTAATTTCTCCATGCAGGCTATTGACCATGTAAGTTATAATTTGGATACAATATTAGTTTTATTTTCTTTATTAAGTTTATTTTCTATTAGTTTCAGTAAAACAGCAGAAATATTTGATATTGTCATTATAGAATTATGATTTGTAAAATAGAACTGAAATTCTACTTGAAACACATTCTGTAATTATTATAAATCTTTCATGTTAATAATACTAATAAGTTCGTATTATAAATATACATCTTTTTGAATTTAACAAATATATAATATTACCAAGAATTGCAATATACTCATTCATTCTCAACTCAATAACTAACATACTCATTTTTGTTATAAAGTTATGACTTGTTCTAAAGATTCTACTTACCTCTGAAATAATATATATCAAATATTAAATTGCATTTATTAACAGCTATATTTTTAAAAGAACCCTTTAAATGTATATAGACCAAAAGTTTGTTGTGTTTTTATTATTAAATTTACTTCTTTGGTGTACCTTTATAATAACAACACTTTCTTATCACTTTCACACTACTTTATAGATAAGATAAACAATTTATATGTCATATTCACAAACATAACTAAACAATCAAATTTCTCCATTAAATATTTGCACAATTTTCTGACCCTGTTTTAAAATTAAATTAACACATGTTTCAGATAATTAACTCAGCAGCAAAAACATTCTACATGTCGGCGGGTGGAGTACCAGTTTCAATCGTATTCAGAGGTCCCAACGGTGCTGCAGCAGGAGTTGCAGCGCAACACTCACAGTGTTTTGGTGCCTGGTACAGCCACTGTCCTGGACTTAAAGTTATCATGCCTTACTCCTCCGAAGATGCAAAGGGTAAGTCATCATTCTCAATGACTGTACATGCTAGCATATACCATCATTACAATATGTAGAGGACCTGACAATAAAACTTACCAAAGAATAAAATCAATATTTATAGCTAATGAGATGCTGACCCCTGCAAATTAAGAATGATTTTCGTTTATTCTTTATACATTACTCTTTCATATAAATGTATTTAACAATTATTATAGTTTTATCAAAGTGATTCAGCCATGCTCAAGGAGTATTTGAACTATAAATTAAAAATAATATAAATAAATATATAAATATAAATTAATTTGAACTATAAATCTATTTTGTTTTTCAGGTCTCCTAAAAGCAGCCATCCGTGACCCAGACCCAGTAGTGTTTTTGGAAGATGAAATCATGTATGGATTACAGTTCCCAATGTCTGATGAGGCACTATCTTCTGACTTTGTGCTGCCTATAGGTATAGAAATATTTGTTTATTAAAGTATTATATAAATAATATTTAACTTGAATCACTAGATTCTTTTAATCAGAAATATTTTAATATGATAACAAATTTGGTGGAGTCTTTCTATTTATGTTACACAGACATTACCGAAATTATTGCAAATCTACTTCTCTATCTACTTAACCACACTACTATATACTTCGAATACATCTTACAGGAAAAGCGAAAATAGAGCGCGAAGGATCCCACATAACCTTAGTGTGTGCGGGCAGAGCGACTGATACAGCATTGCAGGCGGCCAATGAACTTGCTGGAAAAGGTAATTGCAATGCTTAAATATCTTTACGTTTTAATCTAATATTCATATCCTAATGCATTTAGGTTAATCACATGATAAAAATAATATTTTATTTTATACCTATGTATTAAGTATTAGGTAACAATTTTTTTTTATCATTATAACGATACTTCACGAGGAGGAAAGTCACTTATTCTTTGCGTATAGTTCTTTAAACAGGTGATAGAGCAATTTATATTAGATTTCAGAAGGCATTTTGATTAAAGATAGTATGATGTTGGTTACCATGGTAACAATATTTGTCTATATAAAAGCAAGCTTTTCCTATAGTTCCACCGTAATTATAGCCCAGGATAAAGGGTAACATACTTTAATTATTTTTTCTGTGATAGCGCCATCTAGTAGCAAATAATCTTGAATTTGTTTAGTCACAAATCTTAAGCCGAGTTGTATATTATATTTCTGTTACTTTTATTGTTTATGTTTTGCTATAGATTTAAGTTCAATATTTTGTTATATGCGTAAACTTTGTTTAACATATTTGTCTTGCGTCTTGCTAAATCGTTTATCATCATCATTGCTCATTGCTAATAAGACTAAAAAATATATTATATTTATAGTTAGAAAAGTTTACTTTATCGAATCAATTTATATGAAATTTCATGGTCTATATTTATATATTTGCAGAGTAACTAATATTTTTATTTAACTAGCTTATTTTCTAATAATTTGATAACATGTTGTACACAACTAACCTACCTTAAATTTTCTCACTAAGTGAAAGTAATTCTTTGAGAAATAAAGTATCTTTGAACCAAAGTTTAGAAAATATAATTACTAATCTATTAAAAGGTAATGCTGTAAAAAAACTTACCCATTTCACAACATCTAATCTACTGACACGCTTACGGTTATCGGAATACCTTTACATCTTATTAACCTATTATAATGTACTTAATTTCAGGTATTGAGTGTGAAGTTATCAATCTACGTACTATCAGGCCATTGGACATGGACACAATTGCCAGATCTATTTCCAAGACTCACCACCTCATTACTGTTGAACAAGGATGGCCTCAATCAGGTTTGTATTGTTGACAGTTGAAGACTGTATTGTCTTAATTATATTGGATGAAAATTTGTTAAGATAATAAACCTTATTAACATTGTCCCGTGTTAGTGCAGTGTAGTACGTGTTAGTAGCAATTTAAATTTAAAATCTATAAAAGTAAATATTATGGTAAGTTCAAGTTTAACATTGAGCAGTGGCCTAGTGGCTTCAGCATGAAAAAAAATATTTATTATGGAATATAAGATGTAGGTATCACTTATTCTACGTCATTAAATTTGTATCGGTAGATATCCCTACTTATCGGCAAAGAAGACAGAGGGTGTTGGCCGAGAGAAAAAGCCGGCGTAAAAAACTCTTTAAAATATTAAAATTAAAATATACAAAGTGTCATGTCTAAAATCTAAAAATCTATGATATGTCATTGTCTGATCAGCTACTTTTCTATGAAATAAAATTGATCAAAGGAATAGATGCAATCTAAAGACTCTAGGGTTATAGCGCCACTGGATTTTTTATTCTTATTAAATTATTTCGTTATTAGTGCTAATTCATCTAATTTATTACCTACCTGACGTATAATCCTTAGGAACTTGTGGGTGCTGCCCCGCAACAGATACTGTTCTCTGACGCATTGTAGCTGCAACTCTTCTTATTCTACCGTCCACAAACAGCCCTTAGACGAGAATTTTAGGATAATAATCGTTGACAGTGTTTTTATTTAACGTAAAAAAATACCTATTAGCCAAGAGCGGCTAACATTGCTTCTTAAAATTGTATGTTATAGAAATTACCTTATACCGTTTCCAGACTGTTTGGATTGTTTAATTGTATTTATCTTGTCTAATATAATAACCCTATTACGCTAGAAAAAAGGAATTTGCTTCAGTGTCTCTATATAGAGTTTACACTGTAATTAAAAACTTAAATATATATGAACCAAATTCATAAATACTGTTTCAAGATGTCATGCAATTATGGAGTTATATTAGCTCCTTACAACTATTTTGTAAAATAAAAACTTGGCAATCAAAATGAGTGACAGAAAGTTGCGAGTTCGTTTCATTCGCTTTACATTCTTGATTTGAAAGCTGGCAGTAAATGTAAATTAAATATTTTTTTCATTGTCATTCATGTTTGAATAACAACAATTTCAGGTATCGGTGCAGAGATATGCGCTCGCATAATGGAATCGCCCGCATTCTTCGAACTAGACGCCCCAGTATGGCGTGTGACGGGCGCAGACGTTCCAATGCCGTACGCGCGTTCGTTGGAAACGCTCGCTTTGCCACGACCTCCGGATGTAGTCGCCGCTGCTAGTGCGGTATTGGCTAACCAGTGAGTATATTTTAAAGGTCTAATTGATGTAGCGGTACGATGAGGGCTGGGGTTCGATTTCCGGGAAGTCAAAATTCGGTTTTCTCTATGAAAAGTTTCAATATACGTTGGCGGCGCTTGAACACCCCCGAGCCTCAGATGAGAACGTAAAGCTATAGTAGTTATGAATCATATTCATGATAGGTTTTATTAAATTAATAAAATTTAATAAAACCTATCATGGCGTTGACTAAAGATGGCGCTAATATGTATATATATCAAAAAGGTATAAAATATTTTATTTTTTTGCAGGATCGCAAGTGAAGCCGCGAATTAGGATGCTTAGGAATCTCTTGCGCAGACGAAGTGTACATAAATTATATTTATTTGAACATGTTGACGAGCGGAATGTGATTATTAGGTGAAATTATATTATTATTACTAAATTATCGTTTAATTTCCCTCCTTATGTCACCCAGCTGAACATAATTATATATTGGTACGAAGTAATGGTAGAGTCTGGTCCTAAAATGAATATTAAAACGTACAGATGTGTCTGACCCGTGTCATTTATGAGTTACTGTCATTGTTCAATCACGGCGAGTTCTTAAATATGCCTAAAATTGTCTTCCTCTTGAATAAATGAATCATCTTCCTAGATGGAAGCGCATTTGTCACAGTACAATGTTATTGACCATCGATACTAGTGTAGAGCGCCCAAAACGTTTCGATACTTTTAATTTTTTCAAACGCTGTTCGCGGTCTCACTCGCCTCAATCAATTTATTGCTTATGCACATATTATATGCCCACGTTGTGTATGATTATTATGCATTTTTGATCAAAATTGAAAGGTGAATAAGGATTAATATATTGTTTATAAAAAACCTTAAAATATAGAAATAGATCTGTCTATCTTCGTTTTAATAGGTACAGTTCCGCAGAACATGACAAGTGAGGTACAATTCAACAAAACATTTTTCACTATAAAACGCAATGAGATCCTAAGACGTAAAAAACCCAGTTATTTGTATTTTTCATACATTTTATACAGTCTATGTGACTAAGGGATATTGATGAAAGACTGTTTACAATTTAAAATAAAGTGTGTGTGTACAAAGTACACATGTCAGAAGTGAAACTTCTTTGGCAAACTAATTTTTAACTCTTGTTCATATTTATACAAATCTAAAACTTTAGATTTCCGACACTTAGAGGGAGGGAAAAAGGAAGATATGTTAGGAATTTAATGAATTGAATTGTCATTCAAATATTAAGTGTCGAATAATAAAAAATGAGACGGTAAATATTTTTCCAACGCCGATAAAGAAGTTTCACTTCAAAAATCGGTCTCACAGTTTTCCGTTTATTCGTTTTAAAAATGCAACTATGTTTAATTTTATATTTTGTATATGTATGTTTTTATATAAGGTAATAAAGTATAAATAAATATTTCCTCTTTGTTATGCCTGAGTAAATAACTCATTCGAATCGAAAGACCTTTTTAGCTACTGTTACGATTTTAGCCGTTCCTACATGTACCCAGACATAGGATATACCTCCTAAAAAGCACATATTAATTGCTTTACTCGGATCTTTTTTAGTGGCCGTCCGTTGAGTGAACTGACAAAAGTTCTATTTGTAAGTGCCTATAATAATTAGTGATTATTTTTTTTCATATTGTAATTGTTGTGTCGTTTGTTTTATTCATCATTGTTGATTTAGGGTTACCTTTTAGAACAAGACTTGTAAATAAATAAATAAATCTTATAATATTTTATACACGGTGAGCTGAATGCCGGACATGTTTTCGCTTAAAAGATGTCCGGCAATTTCTATAATCGTGTAGGCTTTAAAAAGCGCAGATGCAAATGCATTTTTCAACGCCTTATCAAATTTCACTACAATTAAATGTCACTAAGGAAGAGAGAAATACCCGTTTCTTACTATCTCTACCTTTTCTGTGGGAGCAAATTAGTTACGCACATAATAAAAACTAATAAATGCCTTTATGTAACGATAACTATACATACGATAAAATAAATAATATAAATCCAGGGGAAATCCGAAAATATACAGAATAAAGTGATATACACAATGGCTGTCCCACGTCCGCGCACAAAGCGGCCGATCCATCAAAATGTCGTCGCACCCCTCCCCCTGCCCCCTTCAACTACATCCACCACTATGCTACTGATTTTTACCACGCTTTTGTTATTTTAATAATAGATTGAAAAGATATACTCCAAATGGATAGTAACGTACCTAGGTACAATGCATTTGCAAGCACTTAAATGTGTTAACTGTTAAGGGAGTTTTGTGATTTGTGCCAAGATTTGGCTTGTCTTTAAACTCTTCTGGAACAATCATACTTTCACCTGTCACAGCTAAAATGAGTCCAATTACTTACAGTACCATAGACGAAGCCGTATGAGATACAATATTGAATGTATACATAACATTATTTTTTTGTTAGCTATAGAATAATTAAATATATGAAAACTGCGCGCTATTTCTTTGGCAATTATTTAATTATATTTGAGTTCTTTATCGATATTTCTATCAGCAATTCAAAAGTATTGAATCTCTGTTTGTTGGTACATTGGTATCATCCTGAAGAGACAGTGTAAGAATCACATATATAATACAGATATTGCCTCCTCCATTGCTTTTTTGGGTTACATAACATGTACGCCGACGGCTTGTTTTCCGATAAAAATAGTTTGTTGTTAGCACAGAAGGCTAATCAACTACAAAATAAATAAAAAAGACTATTGATATACCCTTGATGGTAAAAAAAACTCATAGAGAATATAATAGAATATAATATAATCGTTCGTCATTAAAGATATTAAAGATGTACACCAATAAACAGTTTACAAAGTTTATCTAAAATTATAATTGAAGTACCCATGTATCTTTGTGTCCTTCTAAAAATAAATTAACTAAAATTTTAAAAACATCTCAATTTCCAACATAATCCCGTCGCAAAAACACAATACGGGCCTAACGAAAACGTCAATCTTCCGAAATTCGTTCAGAAATAAAATGTAATTCTCGTGAATTTCGGTAATTCGGTGATCGATCAAGTGAACAAGGACATCCGAGTTTGGAGACGCACGTGCGAACCTACTAATACACTCAATGGATTTTCGCTCAATATTTTTCTACACAAGCTTGTTAGAAAAAAAACATACCATAATTTATAGAAGCCGATGCAAAAATTTCAACGCAATAAGTGCGGAAAGTGGAGAAAAATATATTTTAGCGTTTTATATTATACTTAATTCAATTCGACTTCCTACAATTAATATTGTTCTTATGAATTGTGACATAAAAATCATTAAATTACTACTTATTCAGTCGGTATTTTATGTAGGAACACTCGATTTTAATACCACAAGAATTTAAGTAAAATATTTGGCATAGACCATAGTTAATTTATTGTATTAAGTATTTGTAACATTAGATTTACATTGAATATATTATTTATTTAATATATTTTATTTGTATATGGGTTACCTTGAAGAGATCGCTTGTTAGAAATAAGATCGCCTGCTGGCATCTTTAGTTCAATTTCCCGACGGTTTATTTATTATAATACGAACTGCTAAATTAAAGTAACTAGGTTCTTGTCACTAATGTAATTTTAACTCCATACATCTAGCATCATCAATTTAAATCTATTGCTTTAAAGACTCCAAAAACCAGTGGCGAAGCGATCGATCAACTCGCCTCGTTGGAACTTGCAATTGACATTGTTAGCTGACAACTTTGACAGTTCTGCTGGAACTTTAACGTGTGAACAACTTATTTGGTTTAAGTGCCAATCCAACGAAACATTCAATTATATTAACTAAATATTATATTATAATTACGTTCTAACGTGGTAGGAATAAAATTAAGATTACAACATTTTGGCGGATACCTTCTAAGCAAAGTTTTAAGCCGACTGAAAAATTATTGAAACTATAGTAATAACTCGTTTATATGTGTACTGATCCTAATTATTGGTTAAGCTGAATACAAATCAGCATCTACGAACAAAAGTGGTCTAAAACACAAATGAATTTTTTTTTTTTTTAAATATTGAAATATTGAAATAAATTCGCTTATACTTCACACAATTTTGTGGCTTTGGAAGTTACATTATGCCCAAGTAATGGCAAGTAAAGAGACACTAATTAATTTAATTACCTTCATTATAGCAAACTCATTCTCAGATTCAAATCTCAAAATTATTTGTATACATATAATACATGTGCAAACAATATACAAGTTCAAATTGATCACTTTAACCTCTTAAATGATTATCCGGAAAAGTCGCACCGAAAGGTTATACCTATAAAATTAATCATAAATCCGTCTCGCCGTCTTTAATTAATTTACAAATCTGTAAGCAAAACCCGTGGATTAGGCGGCGGTGAAGCGTTGAAAGGCTATCACTCTATAAAATTGAACCCCTCTTGAATATTTGAGGAGGGTTTAAAGTCAATGGGGCGCGGTCGCGGCTTTTAGACGTTATTTTATTGTAATTGAATAAGGGATTAGGTTTCTTCCCTGTATGTATTCGGAAAACTGGTACATATTATAGTCAACAATGTTCACTTGAGGTGAGCACGTTATAAGTCTTGGTGTAAGTCCCCTCTTTTTTTTCTCTCTTTTTTTTTTTTTTTTTTTTTTTTCTTTTTTTTTTTTTTTTTTTTCTTTTTACCCATTCAATACAAACTTTTTTTTTTTTTTTTTTTTTTTTCATCTTTTTTTTCCCCTTCCCCCTCCCTTTTCTTTTTCCCCTTTTTCTTCCCTTTTTTCCTTTTTTTGGGGTGTGCTCTTGATGCAGGTTATTTAGCGCTATGGATATTATATTCCTTTTACCGATATTCCGCGATAGCTTACAAATGTTAATTAAAAAAAAAAAAAAAAAAAAAAAAAAATAGAGTAATTAAATGTGTTTTACCTACGTTAAGTTACAGCCATAACTTCTCACAATCTATCATTCATTAATTATTTCAAATTAACAATTTTCCGCATTCAAATTTACGTAATTCGTAAATATCACATCGGAACTTGATAAACAGTGGTAGTCAATGTCAGAAATTGCTTTACAGTGTCACCGCGCTAGGAGTTAGTAGCTTTACAAAAGTTATTCAACCTATCGTGCGTGCGCCTGAGGGTTCAGTCAATAATTATGTTATTTAATAATATGTAAAATTGTAAAATCCTTGATTTATTACCTAACAGCGTGTTTTTATTATTAAAAGGAGTTTATAGTATGTACTGTGGAAAAAGGCAAACGAACAAAATTGTTGACACTACGGTACAATATAACCTAGCTATAGAGAAAACATTAATACTAAACAATAGTAATAGTTAGCACTATTATGTAATATCCTTAGTTATAATTATGTGTACAGCATATAACGTATAATTTAGGGCCAAGCTTAACAGTATGGATAGTGGTATTCCTTGTATATTTGCTTGTGCGTTACACGTATCCGTATGGAAACGAGAAAGTTTGACAATGATGATCACGACTGACCATTTATAGCCAAAGGCTAAGTAAGCATTTTTTAAGTTAAAGAAAATTTTTAGACATAGTTTCTATCTTATAGCATATAAGACTGATATGATAACTAAATACTTTCAACGTTTAAAATGCACAGGTTTGTTAATTAAATTGGATACTTCACTACATAATCTAGAGTCAGATTCTACTGGACGTGTGTATGTCACTGAACTCCTCTTAAACGGGACTTTTATATGCGTTTGGGTGGCGCCCTTGATGGTTTAGATTCACAAATCAGCCCGGCAGATGGCGTTGCAGTTGGTATCTAGCGAATACACAGCTGATATACTGGTATATATATAAATCTTCTGTGCATGTGTTCGTAATTAAACTCCTAAACAGCTCAACAAATTTTGATGAAATTTTTTGTGTGTTTAATTGGAGTCGGCAATGATTTACCTTATTAGATTTTTTTTGTTGTATGTAAGACGTATGTACAGGAAAACGTAAGTCGCTAGTACTTGTATATAGTGATAGAAGCTAAGCTTATTATTTAAATTTACTGCCAACAATATTAAACTACATTAATATAAACATTAAAATAATCGTTCTGTGCCGTTGTGATAATTGCCTAAAGCGAAACACTCCTTTTGGTAAGCAAAGGTAATAATTATTCATTTATTATCTTTAGTTTGAATTATAAATGTAGTGACCTACTTCTAGTGGTATTTAGAATAATGGGTCTAAGGTTGGCTAGATGTAAAGGTTATACTTATATTTCACCCACAATGTTATTATGAAACATTTTCTATTTAGTACTTCATTATTAAATTCTATACTTTTGTAATTTAGTTGATTTTTACATAGGATTTTTTTTTTTTACATAGGATTTTGATTAATATGCCTTTTTATATTACATCTATGTAAATAAAATGTAAATATTTCATAGTTTGTTTAAAGCTATATAAAAACTATCAGCAGGAGTATTTTTTTATGCTACAGGAGGCAAACGAGCAGAACGCTCATCTGATGTTAAGTGCCCAACCGCTGCCCATGGACACTCGCACTGCCAGAAGTACGCTCCGCCTTTTAAGAATTGGTACGCTCTTTTCTTCAAGGACCTTAAGTCGAATTGGTTCGGAAATACCTCAGTGGGCAGCTGGTTCCACATAGTGGTGGAATAGAACTTAATTTGATTCATGGAAAAATAATAATAAACTCGGATCAGTAGATGTATTGTCTATTTAAATTTATAAATATCCGAACACTACACTACACTACAACAAAGATATCGAAAGTCGATTCAAGCAACTACTAAAGTAAAACAACCACTCTTTTTTGAAGTTGGTGAAGTAACTTTCAGTCCGCCATACAACAGGGTAGTGCTAATGGCATGTGACAGGGTGATGGATCGGAGCCGGGCTTCGGCTGAATTAGCCGCTTTTTGCACGAGATGAAACCCTCACGTTTATGAATATTATCCATTTCCGTAGCATTTTTATATCATAATTTTTGAAATAAATATTCGATCATATCTTGTATAATTTCGTTATATCAATAAAATTGGTAAGTTGCGTAGAGATGTCTCTGCATCTTCTACCGCATTTACACAGAGAGTGTTCAGAGGAGTTGTCCGGATCATCAGGTCCATCACCTGCAAAAGAGTTTCACTATCGGACGAGGTAGAATACGAAATTTTAGCCATATCACCTCGTCTGTCGTTCCACATCCACAATTGAGCCTTTGGGAAGTTTTACCGATTTTTACTGTCAGAAGAATACCTGGCTTCAGGATAATGACTACGTGACTGATTGAACGCGCGAACCTAGAACAATCAGACAATCTACCGCATAAATATGCCGTGTTTTTTGTTTAGCAAAAATATTAAGTTGTACGAACATTTACAAAAATATTTAGGGTATATAAATCCGTCAATGGAAACACAAAGAAAAATTTACTGGTTCGCCGAGAATCGGACGCCCCTCGGGTTGAGTACCACCAGTATTAGTTCATACTTCATATAAGGGTAAACTAATTACAAAAAAAATAAATGCATCATTTATTTAACAGGTATAGAAGTATGAAAATATAAATAAAAGTTCGTACACTAAAGTTTAGCTGTCCCTTGGTAGATGCACTCAGTTAATACTCCATCATCCAAGATGAGGCACCATATGTATTTTATCATTCAATAAACCAAAGTACCTTGAACTGAGACTCCAGGTTATATTGGACGTCAAACATTTGTTAAATTGATGTCATCATTTGCTATATTATATCTAATATATATCAAATTCTCCTGTCTCAATACTCCTTTTTTTTTTCTTATGAAATTTTTTATGCATTCGTGTCTGAGAATCTTTCAAAATCATTTTTCAATTTAATGAAATTTTTGAATGTCATCAACGTTTACAAAATAATCAGTAAAGTTCTGAGAAAAAAAAATAAAATCTTTTTTTTCCACTATAGGCTACTCAGTATCGGTTTTTTGGGGTTTTCATTTTTTTCTTTAATTTAGGTTTTTTGATGAGTAGAACCCCTTAAAGACGGTGTCCAATATTTCACTAGGAATCATGTTATAAGGGGTCGGCCCATAAATGAAGTATTTATTCGCAACCTCGGCTGGAAAATTTTCCCTTATTTCTTTTGTATTATTGTGAATTTCTTTTTAAAAGAATACTACGCATACAAAAATACAGTTGTAAATATTTTTTGGGGAGGGTCCGTCAAAATATCGATTTTATCATATCTTCAACCCCCTAAGTTTCCACCCAAAAATTCTGTTTTTATTTTTTTATGATACAGCATACAAAAATACATACAACCCCTAATTTCCCCACAAACAACCCCTATTTTTTATTATAGTAGATAATTATTTTTATTGAACTAAAAAAAAAAATATACATGGCGAAACAACGTTTGCCGGGTCAGCTAGTAATTTATAATAATTAAAAAACTTGTAGTGTAACAATTTAAAATTAAGAACTTTTGTCTATGTAACAACTTACAAAGATGCAAGGAACCAAGAATGCCACTTCTTCCTTGCGTCTTTATCCTTCTGTGTAACATTATTGTTTAGCTTATTAGCTCATCAAAAACTCAAACGCCACTTAGAAAAAAAACCAAAGTAAATTGTTTTGTAACCAAGTTATTACAATGTTATACTTTTCCCGTGTGATAATCGAAAAATAACGTAATAAGTCGTAAGGTAGCCTTGTCGGTATTGCCATTTTTAATAATGAAAACAATTTTGGCGGTTCCGGTCAGTATGACCACAACGGAATGTTATGCAATAATTAATATTACTCAAATTTAATATCGGGTAACAGATAACGATAAAAAACTTTATTACTATTAAAAAACAATCATATTTTAATAGTTTGATCCCTGGCAGGCATTTAATAGAGAGAGATGACCAGTAAGAAGCTCTGCAGGAAGCTTGCAAGCTAAAATTACAACACAATAATCTCTAAATAGCATTAGAGATTGTGTCTGGTATATTGGTTATTTTTACTATAAGCCCTACTACCTACTAACTACGAGACAGATTTGCAATGATATTCCAGAATTTTCGTTATATTGCCATTAGAATTACAATGTTCAATGGATTATTTGGATATCATAATATTTCCGTTATTTGTAACTCTTATGTTAGACGAATATAGACCAATATTTTGTAATCAAAAATCAATGTTGACCTTGCTTTATATTTGATCATTATGTTCCGGCTAACAAACCCAACAATTATGGTTGTTGCCGGCCAATAACCATTATTCATTCATAGCCAGTTATTAATTGTATGCAATTGGTTGATCTTTTATTGATCATATTAGGTTAAGGTTAGATAAATACTAAGTAAATGTTTAAAGCTTATCATAATGTTCCGGTTTAAGACGTTCTGAAGTGGTTTAGCACATTTACATACTTTACTTATACACTTTATGTGTTATATTAAAATAGCCGCGGTATTGTGGATCATCGGTTTTTGGGTTCCGGGTTTCCATTTTGTTTAGGTACTGATCTAAGGAGGATTACTCCTGTACTGACTATCCAATGTATGGCTGCGACAGGTACAACACTAAATAAATTATAGGAATGAACATAACAGAGACAAAACCTCAAAGAAATAATGTATAAAGAATTAAGAAAATTTAAATAATTGAAAAAGTTGTAAACAGAAATAAATTAGTTCTTAATCATACTAGTTACAAGTATTATTTGCTTATGATAAAATCTATACGCACATAAGTAATTTAATACCTTCGATGACAATATAGTCGGGGAATTATCGAAAGAAAATATACAGGGTGGCCAAAAAGTTGTGGATCAAACGCAAATAGGGGATAGATGAGGTCATCAGCTGCAAAAAATTGTTCTACGGTAGGTCTCTAACTAAGGTCAACCCCTGCAGAGTTATAATTTATTTTGCATTTTATAAGAAAATTGACTTTTTTTTACTAATTCTTATTAAAATTCGAAAAAATCTACATCCTGTATCTTTTTCATAATATCTACTAGATTGGTACTGTTAATTATAACTCTGCAGGGGTTGAGCTTAGAGACCTAACGTAGAACAATGTTTTGCAGCTGATGACCTATTCTATCTCCTATTTGCGTTTGATCCACGACTTTTTGACAATCCTGTATATGTAAGAAAAAAGGTGGAAAATGAAATTCTACGTAATTCATAACACCGAAAAACATGTTCTTTGTGATGGGATACAACATTCTCCTTATTTATTTATGAAATATGTTTAAAATTTTGGCATGTTATACCTCAGTAAAGCAACCAGAACATTTCTGTAGCCTAGACGTACAACTCTTTCCGTCCCATTGAGGAAACGTGACTGAAACACTTTTAAGGCCTGTAAATATTGCAAATTTAAAAAAAGCTAATTAAAATGTATAACATAAGTGTTTGATTTTGGTTTGAAGGTCTGTTTAATTGACCTCAAACAAAGGCGTGTCTTCATTGATCACGAGTGCTGTGGAATTTACTACGTGACCTTGAAGCAATTTGTTCTGCATGTTGTTACTTTCACTTAAATATATGAAGAACCTTGTAGGCATGTGAGAACCGATGATGTATTCAGGAAGTCTGAGATTTCACTTAAAGTTTTAACATAAATTTAATTTTGAATTAAGACATTTAAGCGCGATGAAATTTGAATTTTGAGAAGGTCTACCACGTGACTTCGCGCACGTAATTTTGTCGCGTTTGGCGCCTAACATGACAACATAAAATGATATAACGCCTTTTGTTGCTATGAGTTATTTGATACAAAAATTATAATTTTTATTACGACTAAGAAAAGAAGAAGAAGAGACACTATACCTCCAATTATAAAGAAGAAGAAAGCAGTGGCGCTTCAACTTTTTAGTTCTGGGCCTTAGATTTTTGTATCTGTTTCGCGATGGTTTGTTTTTTCTAATAACCGTGATCAGCCTTCATACCTGACACACGCCGTCGACTTTTTAATTCTAAGCCATGCTCGGTTGACGCGCGATGTATTCCTTCACCGGACGAGCGCGGGTTTAATGCGCACATAGAAACCCCACACCGCCTGCACATTTGGATCGCGCTCATGCCGCGCGCGATCGGCTCGCGATGGATCGTTCGGTGTGGACGCGGCTATTGGTGCTCGGGTATCGCACCTACTACATAGACCCACACTACCCAATTTTAAAAAACAAATAAAATTATACATAACTATTATCAACATTAATTTAAATTGATTTGCTTACCACGAGCCATGCCACAAAAATATGTTTAAATGGTATTCACTGAAGAACTGCCTTCAATATTCAAGCGCAAAACAGCCTTGGGAAGGCTTAGTATTAGTAAATAGAGGTGTTAGGTTAGAATCCCGACATTATTTTTTTTGGGAAAGGTCAAACGTGGGCATGGTATAAGTCTACCCCATTTTCATTATAATAAACGTTACAGCAAACTTTTCGATTACTATGAAATAATTTCATTCTAATTATTTGTTTAAATTTTTTTATCTTTTGGTTATATATTATTTTTTTTTATTTCAAAAGGACACCAAAAAAAAAAACATAAGAGAACACATAGAAAAAGCTACAGAAATATTTTTAAAAAAAAAAATTTTTACAAACATTTATAAGGAACCATTTTAATTATAAAAATAAACTTAAAATAAAAAAAAAAAATAATTTATATATTATTAAAAGCTAAGAACCATAATTATACAATATTATTTGTTCTTAATTATATTATTATATTACCTAATTAGAATGAAAGTCGCATAACAATTTAATGATGAATTGAACTTGCATTTTAAATAATATAATAAAATAAAAATATGATGTTATAACAGATACTGCATTCAAGTTGTCTAAGTTCTAAAATGTTAGTATACAAGTATCTTAGATCTACAGTAAAAACAATATAGACTTGTGTTTGAGCCAATCTCATTAACAAAGAAATCACGTGAGATCATGTCAAGTAAAGTAGGACGAGTTACTTAACTTATTTCGTGGCATATTTTGTTATGCAATTGAAAATTAAATGATGTTATTATTTTTTGCTATTAATTAGCAAACTTTTATATAAAAATGCAAAAATAATGACTTAGTCCTAAATTTGATTTTGATTAAAAAATATGAGATAATATGTTTACGTAGATATCTGATATCTCCAATAAACAAAAATTTATTCGTTTCTAAATATGATATAGCTAAATAGGTTAAATATGTAAACTGCTACTTATTATTAACAAAATGTTAAAATATTAATTTCCATCTCAATAAAAAAGTGCACTTTACTAGAAAGTACCTACTATTCAATTCTAATTGATACGTTAAATTCATAAAATTAAAAAAAAAAATATTTTAAATTCAACAAAACGTTTTCTTAGCACTTGCAAACTCGCACCCCTTGTGAATATAAGAATCGGGTAGTCGCTGACTACTGTATAATATATGTATAATAATATATTAAATAAAACACCCTACTTGTTTCGTTGAGGAAAGCATAGGGCATTGAAGACCAGTTTCAGTCTCCGTTTCTATCGTGAACTTATAAAAATCTTAAGTAACCGTTAGCTCTTAATAAACGACTGTACAGCGGTTAGCCCTTCGCATTCATTATGTATTTTGTGCCTTTTGTGCCTTTTGTGTCTTTACCTTTGACTTGGTAAATATATTCTAAGCGCATTTGTTAGTGTTTCAATTACAATGTTAATGTATATGTTTATAAGCATTTTGATAAAATATGGTTGATCTGTTGTTTTAGTTCCGTAACATAGTAATGGGATATGAAGTAGAAACAGTTTTGAGAGAGTTTCGTCGAGTACAGAAACTCCGGTGTATATAGATGAAAATACTATCGTAAATTCCAGTTCATTTCTATTGACGATTAAAGCGCGCGAAAAGTTATGTGGCTATCTCATACCAGACTATTCTTGAATTGTGATGTCCAAAGGCATCGGCATTGCTGCGCACAGAAAATAAATTATGCTGGCACCGAAGTACAACTCTTAAATATGAATGCAAAATGCTATATTTCTCTCATATATTATCTAGACTAAAGGATAGTTGCCTTTTACATAAAAATTTATAAACGCAATACGCAAACCAGTGTTACTAATAATACAAAACAATGTCCCATACAGTTATTAAACCTCGTTACAGTTTACAGGTTAGATACTATATAACACTTACGGTCACAGAAAATACTTAACTAATATTTTTTTCTATGTAGTCAAATTACCTAAATTGTGTTGCCGCATCGGACTTTTTGTCTTTTTTTTAATCTAAGACATGCCGGTTTTCTCACTATGTTTCCCTTCATCGTACGAGCCAGTGCACATAGACAGAAAGTCCATTGGTGCACAGCTGGGGACCGAATAAGAGGGATAAGAGTTGCTCGCTGTATCCACGAGGCCAACACTGTATAAGAGAAACCAATCAACAAGGACGATAATTTTTAAATTCAGATTAATGATCCAATGTAAAATCCTTATATGTTAATTATTTGGAATAAAAAAGTAATACGTTAAAATACCACATTTTCTTCCGCATGCTTCTGCAACGTCCGGAATCGTAGCGAATAAAACTTTTTTGCATTAACTGATTGATTGTTTAAACAGTGGTCACTCGCCGTGCGACTCCGCCGCGGCTGACGGTGTTCCGCATTTGAAGCGCGCCAATTTTGACATTTATTTTTTATCTGTGTTAGTGTTACAAGTTTTAAAAATGTTGCGAATTATTGTAAGTTGTATTTTGAAATTAAATCGCGAATATAAGATTCTTACATAAATATTTTTTACACGTGATTCCATCATAATACTTATTGTATTTTTTACGTTTTCGGCTCAATTTTGAGCAATTCAATTAAAATGAGAAAAACAAGAAAGTTTACTCAACATTCGTTTATATAATTTTTGTAACTTTCTCTTCTCAATCTTGATCGTATTTCGATATACTTACAACGTAAAATTTATGAATAATCAAATAATTTACTGATTTGAGAAAGTTTTCTGTAATTTCTTGTTTATCACAAGTTTTTAAGATCCGCGTCTCAGATTTCTGTATCTGTTTCATTAGCATACATTTTTTTAAACAAGTTAGTTAAAAGCTACGACATACTACTACGAGAGGGTTTTTAATTAACTAAAAAAATTGTCGTTAAAACTTGCAATAATATCGTTAATTTCTCAGATACTTAGCGTCACATTGGGCGTAGCCGTCAACACCCAGGCACCTTACTCAGCAGCGTCAGAATCTCAAAGAAGATTCGCCCTTGAGAACAGATACGACGATACAGGTCCAGGGGCAAAGGGCCCAGAATACGCATACAACACGTATAAAACACTCGAAGAAGCTCTGGTCTCCTACATCGACGACGCAGACACGAAACTACCAGAACAAGAACGGGCTAAAGTGGAACGATTTGTTAATACAGACTTCAGTCAACCAATTCGGGAACTCCCCAAAACTGTAGAAGAATACACTGGATTGAAACAGCCCACCCGTCCTCAATTACAGCCCTTGAGACGACCGATACAGCCTCCACCAATCAGACAGCAGCAAGAGCAATTTTTACCCCAGCCAGTCCAATATCAGCCTATTTTATCACAACCCTCATTCCAACCATATCCAGCTAAATATAGGCCAGAAAAACTCTTTTTGCAGGACCCAAACACAAAGTACTTATTCCCTGACTTCCGTGGCTCAGACTTGAAACAGAGTGTACAAAGTGGTATATTAGAGCCATATAGGTTGCAAAGAGTTCCAGGTCCAGTGAATCAGGCGTATTATACCCAGAATGTTGAGTTAAATGACCGGCCTTACGATTCTCATCCACAGTACACGTTCTCTTATGGAGTGCATGTAAGTCATAAAATGTTTTAAATTTTTCATGTTGAACTTGACAAGCAAAATTTCATAATTAATTTCTCCTGGGAATCAGGCATTGTCCACATTAAAGAAGTGCGGATTGATGTCCTAAACCTGTTTTTTTATTGTCTCAGTCTATTGAAATATTAATAAAATAATTGCAGGAGAGTTGCTTCACAACCAAGCATTTTAAGGGGAATTACACGCGTTTTATGCGACCAGTTACTTGGAGGTATTACCAATAACTTAGGGTCGTTCAGAAGCTTAGCAGTTTTTACAAGGCTCCACAGCCTCCACAGCTAAGCGTTGGTTTTGATTGGCGTTGGTTTAATAACCATTGCTGAAATTATTTTTGAAACAGTTAAAACATTTGATATATTTGTAGGCGCCTTTTGACATACCTCACAAAATTAAAAGTTATTCGTTAATTGACATTAAACCTTCACTTTTATTATTATTTTAAATAAATAATAAATTGAATATTTAAGGAAATGGCACGTGCATTGTGTCCTTGAAATATTACTTTTATTTCATTCTTAAAATAATAAGGTAAATTTTAGCAAATTAATTATAATTACATCGTAATCTACTTCAGTATTTAAATATATAATTTATATATAAATAATTTCACAATGTAATTGTTAAAATATATTTGATATCTATCTAACAGACTACTTTGAAAAACTTAACATATTATTGTGACTATTTTATAATAACTGATAGAGGAGTGTGGGCCTAGTGGTTCTAAGTGAGACTCATCAAGTAGGTATTGTAGAGCCATGATAATGATCAAGCGGCCTATGTCGCCTATGTTACTTAAGTATAACGGAGCATTATAATAGTGAATTAATTTTTGGTCTCAGTCCAGTCTTTGAAGTTATACTTCTTTTGGCGCGTTAGGGAAAAATGATGAGAGTAAATATTATTTACGATGCGCGCGCACACAGTCACAAAAACCCGACACCCTGAAGTTTAGTTTCGTTTTTTCTATTGTTAGTGTCGTTTTTTTCTACAAACGTATAAAGCGAAAGATAAAAATATTTAAAAGATTTTTATCTTGTTACGCCAAAGAAGTATAACTTCTAACGCGTGTACATAAGTACACACACGTTTTTTTTATTATTTAATATCGTTACGAACAAAAATATATTAAAACTTTTTAATATTGCAAGTTAGGTAGAACGTAATTAATATTGCAAGTTCTGTGACGATAAACGTCAAGCATATTAGTAATACTCGCGTATTTGTATAAAAATAACATCATAATGATGAATTTGCTGGATAATAAACACAATGCGACAATGGACATAATTAACAGATAAACAATAGAACATGTAAAAACTAACATACGAATCATACTTTCTACATATCTTTATATCTACATAGAATTACTTATAATCTCAAAGATCTCAAGATATTTTGTTTTTAAACCGTGTAATTGTTATAAATAATGCAAGAGGCCGTAGTCTGAATAATACCGACGTCGATCCCTATCCCAATAAATAGTTTTTGCATCGAATATTTAGATAACTACATTAACCCAATAACAACATTCGGAATCGGTATCGATGTTTCTCTATTGGGTTGGAGAGTAGGGGCATTGTTCTCCAGTGGTAGACAGAGACCACTTGTTACTACCTTATCATCGAAATGTAATATACATAATATTAAATTTCGTGTCATAGTGAACGATAGCGCCGAGAATAGGTCGTGAACTATTTTTATACCTCAAAGTGATGAGGGTGGCCCACTCCAAATTTATGATTTGGCATAAAAAATAATATATAACCTTTAATTTTCTCCCTTCTACCACCACTTTGTGACTTGTGTTCAAAAATATCTAAATAAATGAAAATATTGTATCATTCTTTAGAGAAACAGAATGAGAGCAAACTAAATTTTTAGGTGCGTTCTATTTTTTTTTTATAAAATTTTTTTTTGAAACCGTTGATATTCGCTTGTCATATCTTTCTAGATGTCCCTCGTGCCTGTATGTGTGACTAGATACTCTTTCGAGGTACATATTCCACGGTTATATACAAAAAATATTAAAGCTAAACTAACTGTAGAGCAGTTTCGCCTAGTG
The DNA here is from genome assembly GCA_905332375.1 of Pieris macdunnoughi. Classification (NCBI taxonomy): domain Eukaryota; kingdom Metazoa; phylum Arthropoda; class Insecta; order Lepidoptera; family Pieridae; genus Pieris; species Pieris macdunnoughi. The sequence goes on along the minus strand of CAJOBZ010000036.1, from coordinate 563,185 downwards.
GCTCCCTGACGAACAGAAATGTACTCGTTATTGTGTCAGTTATGTTTGTGTGATAGGTGTGTAGTATTTTCCGCTATAATTATTTAATTATTACACTACACGGGCCTTATAATAACGAACTTAGAACAAGATACGATTCCTTTTATATAGAATCATTAGAAATAACAACGGCATAAATAGTTTGGAGGACGATTCGGAGGATGCAGAGCAAAGGTGATATTTCTGCGCCTCAAATCAGATCTAAACTCACTAGGGAGATTACCTGAACCGAACCAAGCCAGTCCTTAGGCTTGAAGACGGCAACACCTCTATTGAACCAGGGTATAGCGCGCTCTCACTCTCTTGCTCGAAACTAGCAGATTACCGAAACAAACAGTAAAATGTAACTGGACTGATCTTATATCAATCGTTGATTTGACGTTTGTCAAATGGCGTAGGAAGATCGGTCATCAGGTGATTCAGGAAGAGATTGTACCTATAATTCATGACAGCATTAAACTGTCAAATAAAATTAATGGGGAAGTGTAATTAATAAAATAACCTTGCTATTAAAAACTTAGGCTTCCGCTTTACTAGAAACTATTTTGGTTATCGTATAAAGATGTCAAGAAACAAGGTGCACCAGTATTCTATAACTTCCAATAGATACTAGCTATTCCGATCTCAAGATTGAGTTTTTGTTCCGCGCGACATTAGCACAACGAATATTGAGAGACCACATCGAGATTGCATACAAAAACGTCGGGTGTTGTATCGCTGTCAATATTGGAAGTTTGGACCAGACCTTTTGCTTGCTGAACCAGTGTCCAAATTCACAGTTCCATTCCACCAACGAACCCTTGACTCAGTAGGGCTAGCCTGCATACCATTTCAATGAGTTAATAATTGGCTGACATTAAGATACGGATCGAAACTTAACCAGGGCTCTCGTCTGTCAAAATACGTTTTGACATAAGGAAGTGATACTTAGAGCTGTACTGTGTATGTTTAATATTTTCTAAGAATGTTGAATCGTTATAGCATGACCAATAGACTAGAAATAAACGGTATTTATCTAATTTAAATACAAATTATAGTTGTGTAACATATTACGAGATATTTTATTGCCACGATTTATTATAGAAATTTTATCTTTAAGTTGTTGTAGTAGGAAACGTGTCCAATAATACGATATGTTAAGATTATTTTAAAATTCTGAAATCATATATTATAGATTTTTGACGGGTGAAAATCATACGTTATTAGTTATAGTTCTTTGAGCGATAAATAGGTTTGTCGTTGAAACAAAAAGACGCCGTGTCGACGCTGCGATCTTTTAATGAAATTTTAAATTACAAGAGATTGAGATTTAATAGGAGAAGAGGAAGGTGTACGAAGCCCTTGTGTTCGACAATGATGACTGCAGGCAAGGCTGCAATATCTCGTGACATACAAATCACTAATATATTCATGAGCGTCGCAAGGCCTCTACCGGAATACGCATATACGGTGAAAGTGAGCGAAAGTGAGTTTATATTAGGAATTAATTTTATCGTATTTATATTCGTGTACATACGAGTAAAACCTAATTTTTACATATTGGCCACAAAACGGATTAGTTACTTATATCACAATGAGGGTGTGTATGAAAATTGACTGGAATCCATCCTATAGGGAGGATCCATCTTCAACCAGTCTAACCATTGACTTGAACTTGAAAATACATACAACCCTTAATTGTCACCCCTCTACGATCAACCCCTATTTTTTATTATAGTAGATAGTTATTTTTATAGAAACTAAAAAAATGTTTCCTAGAAATAATATACGTGGCAAAACGATTTTTGCCGGGTCAGCTAGTAGTATATATCATGCTTAGCGATCGTAACACTTTGTTAGGGCGATACAGTGACGTTCTCGCAGTGATTGTTATTTGTCGCCAGGAAAATATAAAAAAACTCCCGCTCAAGTAGGATGTTAGTGTCTGATAAAATTTCTCTTACTTTAAAATTTGTGTTATTAGTACTGAATTTTTACTAATAGTTGTATATACTAAAAAAATTGGTATAAAGATTTATCATACTAAAATTTGTAACATTCTGACGGTTGATAAAATCTAACCAAAACGCTTATCTTGTATTTTGGAAATGTGTTCCCACAATGGTGCGTATGTTTTATTATGGCTATATTAATGTGTTTATTACGTCCACCAGGCTGGTAAATTTGTTGGCAGGTTATGAAATTTTGGTATCTCTAAATTGCAAATATTGTAATCAAGATCGCACCGTTACACCAGAGCCATAGTAATCTAGTTCAATGTCAAGGTCTTGACTATAATATTATAGCAAATTTAAATACGTAGGCAACAAAATCATGTTCTCGTTACGACATTTAAGCCCGAATTTAACGCATAGAAATTATGGTTTGACAGCTCTTGACATAGATGTTAAAGACGTTTTGGAAAACGCGCCTTACAATGATTGTATTTATTAATCAGTTATTTTTTAGTAATTACAGATTCCAACTATGTCGTATGCGTGATATATTCTACAAAAAATATAATGTTAAAAGATTCTAACAGTTACTGTGTTGTTACTTTTTCAAAATTCATTCACGCACAGCGCACGTCACATGATGCGGCATCTGACTTTGACAATTGTCTTTAGTTTCGCTGAGTTACTCATTAGCAAGGACATATTATAAAGTATTAAAATCTTGCAATATTTAATACGCTAATCGCGTCATGACACACTTGATCTCCAAAATATTGCGAAAAATCTCTGCAACACTAGGATATTACGATAGTGTGGTCATAATTATATAACGTATAGTTGCAAATTATCGAAGTTTTTAAAAATTTATTTAAATGGAACTGTCTATTGTACTTAAAACTATTAAATAAGAACATTGGTGATTTGTATTGATTGGTCTTATAGCAGAATTAAACCATAATTTATTTACATACGAGCTATGCAGATCCTATTGACGATCCCACTTGACGATTCAAAAGTGTACTTGGTTACCTACTTGAATAAAGATATTTTGAGTTTGAGTTTGAGTTTGAGTTTGAGTTTATTATGATAATTTTGGAAGTGCTAAAGACGTTATAGTTAAGATATTCATCGATTTCTTTAGACAATCCTTATGCTTCCGAATGGTCAGTTCAAGCAATATTTTATTATGTAAAAAGGTGATTTGTATTCCTTATATTAAATACATATTGATATTTACGCCAAGATTTTTTCAATATTTTTAAAAAAAATAAACTCATTCAATATCGTATTCCAGGATAAGAAGACGGGCGACTCAAAATCAGCGCACGAGAGTCGGAATGGCGGGTCAGTGAAGGGGTACTACACATTTGTCGATCCTGACGGCAAACAACGCACTGTGCACTACACAGCTGACGACAAATTCGGTTTTAGGGCTACTGTTCAACGTACACATATGAATATACAATAAATTATTTTATTTAGCTTATTTATGAATTATATAATGATGTATTTACATTTAGATGAAGTTATATTTAATAGCAGTTATAGTTAAAAAACAACTTAAATTTACCACGTAAAGATTAAAAGATTAATTAAATATTAATCAGCAATTTGAGTATCGCATTTTAACATTTTAACCACGCTGGGTGATTAGTCGAAACATTTAATTCAGAGGAATTTAATTTTATTAAACTATTGTGATAATACGGTCTATAAATCGTATAAATTTGATAAAGTGTGTAGTTGGTATGTGTATCAGGGCTCCTGTCACACCGTAATTAAATAATGATTCAAGACTTAATATTGTGAAATGGGAAATCAATGAACTACTTATAATTATTTTACATAGGTTTTATTTATAATACTGAAAGTGTTCATCTTAAAGTGTAATAAAGTTGCCAAATTATTATAAAGATGTCTTCTAGATTGTATATTGTAAATAAACGTTGTATAATAAAACCCTAGTTTTGTATTAAAGAGCTTATTTTATACATTTAGTAATATAAGGAACTGGAAACCACCAAATTCCCACGGTGTAACAATAAAAGTATGGAATTTGTAAAAGCCTATAAAGCCAGAATCGTGTGAAATCTTGCATCCCGATACAAATATTCAACTATACCTAGTATATTTGAAAAACCCCTCTGCCAAAAAGTAGGTAAGATAGGGTAAAAACAACCCACAAATTAACGAATAAAGCCTTAATAAGCGCCTTTAACTAAATTTACATTATAATGTTACATTAAGAATATATTCTTAAGTTCCTAAACGAATAATCACGCAAATGCGCACGAAAATGTCGTACTTATATTATTTAGCAAAATATTACACGAGCTATTAAAGAAATCAGACTTTTTTATGATACCACGACGAATGATGTCAAAATTTATATTTTTACGATATATGTAGTCACAATTGTGAGAACGCGAGTACACTCTATTCTATTAAAAAAAAAATACTAAGACGGGTTGAATGTCCGACAAGTCAAGAGCTTTTCGTGTTGGCATAGGCATAATTGTCATTATTTATTCCTCATTTAGAAGCATATTCATGTACAATAGATATTGTTTTCTTGTAAAGACTTTCTTCTTCATTAAAAAACTCTTCTATCTCTTTTCATCACAGGATAAACACAATTTGACAGAATAGACGTGTAGAAATTTAAGTGGTTAAGTTGTGAATATACCACCTATCACGGAGTAATAACTTTAAAATTTGAACATACTTTACAAACATTCACAAATAGCACGATAAAGTCACTATCATCTAGCGATAAGTTCACCTTGTAAGAAATTAAATAAAAATTGATTAATTGCTAATATATTATGATAGTACAGACAGGCAAGATCTTTATCTCTAAAATCAGGATAAGGTGACAACGTTGATATGCAATGATTTTTATTTACTTAATTGATGGCATGATTTGGTAGATAATATTATTTTGTCCTATATTGCCTACATCTGGGAATGGGACAGTTGCTGACGCTGCACGGTACGAGTCGAGTACAGCAATAATATAGTAAATAAATAATAGTTTAAAAAAACTAGAACACACGCTTTTAAAGCACATCAAACTAAAAAGTGAAAAATAATTCCTAATTTAGGCTGAAAATGGTAATGAACAAAAAATACTGGTATTATTGTGAAAAAGCGTGGGGCGCCCTGTGCCATATTTTTCGTCTATCGAGCAACCATTTTCAGCCTAAATTAGGAATTATTTTTCACTTTTAAGTTTGATGTGCTTTAAAAGCGTGTGTTCTAGTTTTTAAAACTATTATTTATTTACTATATTATTGCTGTACTCGACTCGTACCGTGCAGCGTCAGCAAGTGTCCCATTCCCCGCTTGGTCTCGCAGCAGCAGTTTTCTCGACTTTTTGCATCAGAGCCACATCTACTTGTGTTTAAAAAAAGTACTTAGTGAATTTAATATATAGGTTTGGTGGTAATATTACAAAAAACTACTTTTACTTGCATAATATTTTTGTTAATAAATAAACACAAACTCGCGCAACATACCATAAAATTTTCTAGCAATTTTTATTCAAATGAAACTTGGACATAGGTACATATTGTTTACTATTCTGTCACAGTTTAACATTGCTCAGGTGTAAGTCACAGGCGAACAAAAGAGATTTCTTAATCCTCAAAACAAACAATAAACCTGTCAAAACTGCTCACAACGATGCTTCCACAATGTTGGTCTTCATTGATACTTTTGATAATAAAGAAACTTTTTTCACAAACTTGCTTAGTTTGAATTGCCTCTGTGGCTTAGTGGTTACGGTATATTACATAGATATTAATCAAAGGTCAAGCGATTCGCAGCAAATGTTTTGAGTGAGGCCTCTTCCCCCGGGTAGACACAGTCTATTTCACCAATAATTTTCTTTGAAGAGAAAATATATTATGTGCCGGTCATACATCAGGAATTAACGCTTAGTATGACTCCCCTACGTCATAATGTATTGGATTTTGACATACAGCCTTGCGATTCTGTAACTCACTTTTCGAGTTCACAAGCTCACTCCTTATCAGAATGCCAAATCGTAAAATGACTGCTTCACGACTGATTTGAGCGCGACCGCCGCTGCGAAAACCGCTGTGCGAGTTCTAAAAGTGAGTTACAGAATCGCAAGGCAGGAGTTAGTGTCATTTCTGAATCTCACCCTATATAGGTAGATGTGTTATCTGTGGTTTTGACCAAATAAAACGCGCCAATGACGCTTATTCAACCTTGCACAAAAAAGTCTAAAGAAATTGATACTTCCGTAATACAATTTACAAAACAGATAACTTATAATCTGGTATTGTGTTCTGTAAACATGGTCAGAGCCCATTTAAGTATTAGGATAAAAGCATTTTAATAAAAAAACCGACCACCAACCGGCAGCACTTAATATGCGGAAGTTAAAACTCTTGTGCATGGTAATAAGGTTTAGATTGCAATGGATTATAGTTTGATACTACCTGTACAGTTAGGCTTAAAATAACTCAATTCCCTGGAGGACACGCTAAATTTATTTGTTGATAAAATATCAGGAATTTAAGATGTCGATATGTGGAAACAAAATTTAAAACGAATTTTGTTGACACTTCTTTTATTATACATTATTTTTGATGTGTTTAGAAGAAATAGAAACAAGTAGGTTCCATTTTTTCGTACATATTATTTTAGATTTATATAAATACATATATGTATACGCGGCTGAAACGTGGACCTTGCGTGATGTGGAAAGGCAGAAAATAGACGCTCTGGAAATGTAGTGCTGGAGGAGAATGCTTGTGGTTTCGTGGACCGAGTTTCGTATAAACGTCTCGATACTTCAAGAACTCTGTAAGCAGCGTCCGTTCTTAACAGTACAATCTCGCCTCCTGACATACTTCGAACACGTATCGCGGCGTGATGTCAGTCCATATAACGCCTTGTTGTCCAAGGGAAGGTGGAAGGCACTAGACCGCGCGGAAGGTCACTGACCAGATCAAGTCTGCCGTAGGAGGTTCACCCAATAAGTGCATCAGGATGACCTCTAATAGCCAACGGTGGCGAAAGGTCGTAAAGAGCATTACATCTGCCACTTCTAATATGACTACATAGCGATAACGCCGCTCTGTCAAGAGTGTACCAAATAAGAAGAACGCATTTATAATTTACAAGACCCATGCGACTTCTTCCATACAAAGAGTCGTGAATTGTGTGCTGCGATATTGCGGGCTACTTGATAGTTGATTGTGAGGAAGTTGCATGGATCTGGTTAGCGCTGCAGATTCTTAAGTTCGCATGTCATTTTCTGCCGTGTATATCCTTTCTAAAACATATTTTCATAAGTATCTGATTGTCCTCTGATGTTTGAGACCAAAATAAAATAATTATTTTTAACTCCTACAACAATGTACTTATTTTTTTAAAGATTTTACTCATCGTACCGTTCGGGCTACACGATGTTACATGCAAATAGGTATTTTACGCAGTCATAAACTACATATATCATTTAGAAGAAAATATAAACTGAGGATTCGCACTTATTCTCATTGCTCTTACAAAACATTAAGAAAAATAATAATTGATAATTAACATTACAATTATTCCTAGCGTTATTCTGTCTATATATTTCTAATATTTATAATACAAACAAGATATAGAAAATCTAATCAATAAGTTCCTTACACCTCTCAATCCCAATTAGATAAATATCAATCTCGTAATCGATACGCGATGCGCACGCGCGTTATGTGGTTCACCACGGACATACATACAAAAACTTGTAGATTAAATTACAAAATAAATTAAATTATCTTTAACATTCCAATAAAGTTAGAATATGAATAGTTTTTGAAAAGCATGCTAAGGAGTTAGCATGCTTTTCTTGATTGCAGAACTTAGAATGGATTTGGTTTCGATATTCGAAATTAACATTTGTTCGTACTGTGAAGGGTTTGAGTGACGATCTCGTAGATCCGCCCTTGGGATAAATAAACTATTTCACGCTTGCTCTACGTCCTTGATTTGGGAACTGGTAGCAATTTCATACTTACCATTTTTTTATATGGATATTCATAGTTAAATAATTTATTTTATTTGTATACTTCGCTGCTACATTGAAATGATTTAAAACCAAAACATTGATCCGTATCAACACAAATTAAACTTATCACCTAACACACTCCAAGCATTAGGGCATAAACAAAAAACACGGCTATCATAAGAATAGCTTCGTCACCGAAAAGTAATATTTCAAAAAAGTTGTGGATAGCACAACACAACTTTGCATTTGAAATTCTATTCCATTAGCATAAAGTTCAAAATTCAACGTCACCATTGTCTTGTGATTGGTCAATTAATATGAAAAAAATCGTCTTGTCTTTCTAATTACGAGATGGAGGCATTTGACAAGGTCTGGAGATAAACAAATAAGAATATGACATTTTCCGGTCTTGAAAAAACAGTTGACAGCGTGCAATGTCTGATTATCTTGAACGCCTGACATTTGTTGTAACTTGAGATGGGACATGCTCGCCTTGATGGGTTCGATTCACGAGTATAAAAAACTAGGTGTTACCTGTGACTTCGTCTACATCTAAGGATGTAACGAGCTTACTTTAAAACAGTGAACTACGTGCAACACGAGTATCTAGCTATTTGTGGAAAGCACCGTTTTTATTAACTATTAATTTGATAGGTTTTTAAATATGTTTTAGCTGATGTACCTACTTGTAATTTCTTTCAGAATTTTTGCAAAACATTTTATTATAAAGAAACACGAGGATGTCTTTATTCTACGGAAATTATTTTGTGCACAGTGTTATTACTCGTTTACCTAATTTTACTTTCCTAAAATAGAGAGCAACAACCATAAAGATAGTTTTAGTTTAGATTCTAAATCTACCAAATAAATAAATAAACCAGTGGCGATACAACCTCTTTAGGTCTTGGCCTCAGATTTCTGAATTTGTTTCATGATCATTTTTAAATCTAATAGGCAAGTAGTTGATCAGCCTCCAGTGCCTGACACACGCCGTCGACTTTTTGGGTCTAAGACATGTCGGTTTCATCACGATGTTTTCCTTCACCGTTCGAGCAAATGTTAAATGCGCGCATAGAAAGAAAGTCCATTGGTGCACAGCTGGGGATCGAACCTACGACCTCAGGTATGAGAGTCGCACGCTGAAGCCACTATGGCCTAGTGGCTTCTACACTAAATCTACCCAACAATTATAAAAGTTAATGCGACAGTTACAAAACAAATAAAGAGTGGTAATAATATTATATCTCTGTTTCGTTCTGTTTCCGCGAAAAGAGTGGTAATAAATTATTACGTTCTAGACATTCGTCAAAATGTGCCGTAATAATGTGCGGTTGCCGGTTACTGTATCGTCCGTAATTATGTTAATTGCTCTTCAGTCTAATTAGATAAATGTCTGTAATGTACATTTAGTTATTATTTAACTTTTTACACTAACTACATAACAACGTTTAAAATTTAAATCGTCAAATAGGAAAAGAATTGCTTTCAGTTGACAAATATATTTGTATATGTACTTAGTATCCTAGTATTAATAAGATTATCTTCTTTTATTTTTCCTGAAAAGATTTTCCTTTTACGACTTTGTTCCCATCGGCAAGCGAACAATACTTATATAATACTTATTCAACAATTATAACTAATACGATTACAGCGCCAATACTTATAAAAATACTATGAAAAAAATCGTAATAATAAGCCCCAGATATCTATATCAGTCTTAGTCAGCCTTTCGGCCTGACACACGCGATCGATTTTTGGACCAAAGGTATGCCCGTTTCCTCACGATGATTTCCTTCTCCGTTCGAGCGAGTATTAAATTCGCACATAGAAAGTCCAATGGTGTATAGCCGGGGATCGAATCTACCTTAGGGATGAGAGCACGCTGAAGCCACCAGACCAACACTGCTCTCTTTCTCTCTCTGTTTTATAACCTATTGAAAAACGGGACAGTAATAGGTTAACCCAAAACAAATTGGTGAACCAGCGTCGTATACTAGTATTAAGTAGCAGCGTCACCCGTTCGTTTTCCGCAAATATAATTTTAGTATTATCCCTTACAATAATTAAAAAACACAAGTGAGCCGTATGTAAACTAATTTTGGAACTATCTGGGATTACGCGATTAGCTACCGTTAGCCCTCACGATAAAACTGTCAAAATTACCATCACATCGCTGTAGATAATAGCCGTAATTGACATAGATTAAAGAGCAACGTCAAATGTCGAATATGTAAAATCTAACGCAAGTTAAAGTTTGGGAGGCAAACAGTATAAGATTACAACTGACCTTATAAATGTGTGGTTTATATTGTCTTTTTTTTAAATATATAACATATTAAGTGTAAAAATTTAGATTAACTATTAGTCTTAAGTAGGCTTGATCGTAATGTGAAATTGTGTCTTCATGCAGAGACCATTTACTAAAATATATATATATATATATATATATATGTATATATATAAACGCGAAAAAAGACCCTTACTTGGAAGGGCCCAGTGGGAAGAAGAAAGAGAGGATGCCCACCGAAAACTTGAGAAGACGATATACAAGGGATAGCGGGAAAAAACTGGAAAATTGTCGCATCAAATAGGGATAAGTGGAAGAACCTGGAGGAGGCCTTCACTCCATCGGAGGTCGAGTACAAGTGTAAAACTCAAAAGACATGGACTTACTGTAGTTATAGTGTACTCGAATAAAGGCTATTTTTATTTTATTTTATTTATATATAAACGCGAACATAATATGGTGGTCCCATCATCATTCTTTCAACACAACTGCTAAACCCTTAAAAAAAATTACCAAAATCAACCTTTAATTGATAATATGTAATATTTACTAATTTTGAAAACAAATTATTTAACAGAAGTTTAAACTTATATTTATAAGTCTAAAAACTTAGTCTTGGATTGTTTGTGGTGATGTGTAATCCCCCATAGTGCAACAATACTACACGAGTCTTGTACGAGTCGAGTACCTACTTAAAATTTTAAATTTCGAATATAATTTTAGACAGGTATTACAAGGTTGAAACGTTTTGGATTTTTCCAACTGTTATCGTCAAAATCGTTATCAATTCTTGCGCAAGTTTATCAATTTATTTTTACTAGAATATACACACATATTGGAAATAGTCCGTAACGTACCGAACGTAAGTTCACATTCCAAATACAAATGTAATTACATATTATTATAATTTATTATTTACAAGGCCATAAGTCTGATACCGGTACTTAAAGAACTGCATCAAAATTAGGCCCCAATAAATAATTATATTTATTGAATAAACACTTGGTTGAGTTTTTTCAGGCAGTTTCGTCAATGGTAGGAAATCAAGGTTGAGTTTACAGGATATTTAAAAAAAAATATTGCAAACCTGTCGCTATTGGAGGAGAGATATCACAAATCGACTACCTTAGTAAATCTCTATAGTTTTTTTAGGACGTTATGTTAAGTGATACCCATGTACTCTCTCAATGCCAGAGGGCGCAAATGCGTTGCTGGCCTTATAAGAATTGTTACGCTCATTCATATATGATAAATTTAAATCGACTAATTGTCCTTCAAACTAGCAAGCAATTTGCGCTATCTATTGATCTATCTAGGTATTTGTGTCATTATTATAAACAAATATTTTTTTTACTTTAAGTAGAAATATAATTACACTGTCTTGTCACACTAAAAACCACAGTGCTCGGAGAGCGACGCCACAGTACATAATAAAATAGAAAACACAAATAAAAAACCAACTATGAAGTCTTTATGTGCTTGTACATTAAAAATTAATAAAAAGTATTATTATTAAAAAGTTTTGATATCGTAAGAATGAAAACAAAAATAAAAAAACGTTATCGATAAGTAGCGACAAAATGTTATCAGTGTGTGATAACAGAAATCAAATATCTCGAAACATTGAAATTATGTCCACATTTTTGATTTTTACGACATTCATATCTTATATTTATGGTCTATCACTGATATAGTATAAATTACCTATTACTAAAAATATATAATAGCGATCATAACTATTTTTCATCGTAGATATCATATATGACTCAAATTTATGTTTATACATTTATTTTGATTGTTGTACACATCAGTTGACAATACACAAACAACAATATTAATAAAAATAAAGCCTTTTTTATTTCCATGTCCTTAATTTATATTTCAAAGTACATACTACATAGTAATATGTTAGTAGTCTGTGGATATGGACCCCTCTTGTAGGCATCCTCGAATGCTTTCCAGATTTCTCTATCCCTTAGTCTGCCAGTATTTTCCTGCTATTTCTATTAGGTCATCATCCCACCTTCTTCATGGCCTGCCCAGTTCTTTTCCCGGGTGTTGTATTTAATGTCTAACACTAGTCTAGGTATCGTGTTGCATGATTACCGAAACTAAAAATATCACCCAAACATAACAGAGATGTTTACATTACAAAATTTACGTAAAAGAACACATAAAGCAACTAAAATTCATTTACAAACAAACGCAAACACTACTTTCAATATGAAATTATCATGATTAGCGAATATTTTTTTTAACTGAACACAAACATTACATTTTGCTTCATTCCTCTCTAGCCTACAGAGACCAACCACCTTCCTTTTGTAAATTGATATCTTCAAATACGTACAAGCAGTAATGTTAACCTTTGTTTTCTAACCATAGAGTGAAAAAACTAAGTATTGTTTCTGCATGTACGTTGAGTAAACGTTATTATATTAAAACATTGAAACAATAAACAGACTTATCATGCAATTTCTGTTATGAATAAAGATTTATTATTAATATAGCAAGATAATTTAAAATAGATTAAACCAACTTTTTACCAATTGATAAATTTGTGTTCCATAGACTAGATTAGATACAACGGTGGGCATAGAAGGCAATTATTATCTATGTATAGATGTTTTTGTTAGGCTAGGTGTGGATAGTGATCGTTAGGACGGGTTTTTCTTCCTTAAAAGTGCGGCAGAAATCTTCATGTGTCTTTTTATACTTTAAAATCATAGTTTATATTTACATTCCCTATTTCTAAATAGGACCGGTGATACACTGCCGTACAGATCAAACTGTCACGACCTTGAACTGTCAGATGTGACAGCAATCAAAGAGCAGGCTTACTGCTGTCACTCGACAGAATGGCGGGTGATTAATTATGAACCAATTAACAGATTTAACGGTCTTTAATCTCATTTATAGGTAGTTATCATACCAATGCACTTAATTACGTTGTGAATACGACAGATTGAGAATAAATTTTTTGATATGGCGATGCCTATTGTGGAACTCCTTTAATTCTATGCTTGTGTTTGTGGTAATATGTAAGTCTTGACTACAGTTATAAGAAGTATTAAAGTTTGTGATATGGGGGCTCGCTTGTAAAGATTTAATAGAAAAGTACCTTCTACCTTTCTTTTTTATTTTTTTTTGTAATAGGAGGCAAACGGGCAGGAGGCTCACACATTGTCGGAAGGCTCGAAAGTGCGTTGCCGGCCTTTAAAGATATTAGAAGCTGACCTTTGTAAATATTTTTATAATATTCCTAACACGGCGGTGACCGCACCATAGGTACGCATGGTAACATGTAAATCTTAACATATACTTAAATATGTATAGCTATGTTTAGTAATATATCCCCACACATTAACCGGCCGCGAACTGAAAAAATATCAATTTCGTCTCTGCCGTGTTACACGGCTGCTTTATCTCAAATCAAATGAAAGTCTAATCGTATTGGTAACTATGTAGACTTGTATACGTCAATAAAATCTACTAATACGTAAATTTTCATCTACGGTTCCCAAATTACTCAAAGCGATCGAGAATAACTGGGAAGAACCACCCCCAAATCTTACTCGAAAATTGTGAGGAACTGCTACCTTATAAACCTGTTAAATAAAACCATTTCCCAATATAGGTAAAATGACAAAAACGTTATTGATAAATAAATTTATTTCATTAATAATAATTAAATAATAGATAAATTTATAACATTATGTGAATGATGTATTATTTTATGATGAACAACAAAGCGATTCTATAATGAAATGCCCCAATTAAAACCAAATACTTGCGAAATAAGTTGATTACGAAAACTATGAAATTTAATAGAAACTTGAGTTTGAGTTCATTTCTTCAAAAATAAATTAACCCGGGAGTAATAACCGTAATAACTGTTTGTAAATTAATACCTAATATTCTAATAAATTTCTCACCAGCCTTCCCACGTACACGTTTAAGTACGTTTATTATTAAGTCACCGGTACAGATAAGCGGCGCAAATGTTTGTCTATTGATTCCTTCAAAACAATCAGCCATAGATAATGAAATGCCACCGGGATAGATGTTGGCGGGGGATGCACTATTTTCTCCTTATTAGAGGTTAACCGTAGTGGTGAAGACGCTTTCTCTTTTTTTATAATTGCTGGTATGTTTCTTTTTTATACGTAAACGTATGTCAAGCAGAGAAAGGTGTCTAATCGTCTAATTGTCTAAAGATCATAAATGAAACAGTAAATAGGCGATATGATAGTATAAAATTACGATACATTGTTATTAAAAGTCCTGGTCTTAAAGCGTTATAGAGTAAAATGTAAATGTTAATTAATGAAAAAAAAATTGAAAATATTAATTTTTTACGTGACACAATGGTCACAGATTAGTCGATTCCACGAACATGTAGAAAGCTTGTTAATATGGCTTGACCTGGCCTATCCTTTTCTAATAATACTCTCTTGGAGTTTCATTTCGTCTGAGACTGATTTTGATCGATATAATATGTGTATTTGTGTATTTTAAGAATGATAATTAACATGTTTTTACTTGAAGTTTGTTTACGTGTACAGGCTTCATGCGTCGCGTCGTGGAGATTGGCGCGACGCCATCTTGCCTAGAAAAGCGTTTTGGCGAAAAATAAGTGAAATTTAGTGACCGAAAATAAGACTTGGCTGGAAGGTCTCGTTATAAGGCCATTAAAAACAATATGATAATTCTTTTTCAATACCTAACTTTTAAATTTGGGGGTAAATTGTAATTAAATTGCTTAGGTGTATGTTTTTGTCAAGTTGATATAAAATCTTAAATTGCTTATTCTTCGGATGGACTAATTCAAACTTTTTTAGTATAGTAGTTTTATTCTAAGAGTACATTGTCTTCACATATAATTATTTAACTAATGTAAACAAAATATTGTAAACCTATTTTAAAAGAGTAAGTGTTGAGTTTCTTGCCCATTCTTCTCCACACGAAACCTTTTGGAAGGAGCAACTAGAATCTTTTTGTATTTTGTTTGACGTTCAAAAGTGCCATTTTAGGTGGTCTAATTGAAATAAATGATTTGATTGATTGATTGAATAGTTATTGGGTAGATTATAACTTTTATGGGGGAATTTATGGTTCTAACCTAACCTAACCAACTTATAAAGGTTCTTTTAATAATTGGGCATGGGTTAAGTTTGTCTGGTATATTTGTCTTTCTAATATTAATTATGAACGGGACTTGTAGTTTATTCATACATTTTAATTTGAAGCTATGAAGTAACAATTTGTATAAGTTCTACGGTAAATAATCTGACATAGCTGCTGTCATGTTTCTACTAGGTACTATTACTATTTTGTTTCTTACTATTTATTTTTGTTTATTACTATTTTGTTTTTTTCTCTATCCTTAAGAAACTAACCCTCAAATTAATTAGGTTATATGCTTCACCTAAGTAATGTCTACCAGTACGAAATATATTTAAACGCATAAATTGCCGATTTTTCTATTTTGTAGGTAAAGAACGATACGGTATAATTTTCGAAATAGTGGGGTATAGTCTCTAGGGAGCGTCCCCGGAGGCTATCCATCTTTCTCTGACACGGGACAAACTTGCGACATGCAAGATCCTATCTCGCGGGATCTCACGCAAATTTTCTACTTGGCGTGATTCTCTTACATCTTCAACTACCCAAATCATGGTTTGGGTTTTCAAGTTACATGTTGCTTCAATATTTTATGTATAATAAATAAAATGCCTTTACTGCTGAATAAACTACATGGTAATCTTCAGTCTCTATTTATACATAAAAACAAACGTTGTTTACAGCTCCTTCGACAAAGTCCTCCAAAGATTTCCAATGTTGGCGATCTCTAGCAGTACGATTCCGCGTTTGTGCCGCTATCTTTCAGACCGCACTATTTTTATAGTTATGGGATAGGAGGCAAACGACTAGGCTACTTTAAATAGACACTCATGGACACCTGTAACGTCGGGAGCTAGCGGGTGTGTTGACGATCGGTTTTCTTGAATTCCCTCCATCATCTCCACCTCTATCTTCTAGTCTGTGTGCCTCACTTAACACTTTTGTTTCCTACTTACTAGGTACTGTTACCGTTATTCCATTTTTGCTTTTTCTTGTACACCTTCACTTTATTTGTCTGAATAATATGTATGAAATTAAACGTTGTTTATCTTTCTATAATATTTAGACAAATTTCATTTTCCAGTTGCCATGATGCCCAGTTCCAACATCCGTACAGCAAACATAGCCACAATCACATATTGTTCATTCCTTTGCATTCTATTCATTTCGATTGGTTAATGCCGTCGGAAATATTAGTATGGATAAATCATTGTTTTCCATATACCTGCAAGCAATAAGTGTTTCAGATCCCGGAGGTATACCCTGCTGTCTAAGTGGCGCTCACAAAATGTCTTCAGCAGTCACTAATTCCGATTATGATCTCGCTGATTAACCGTTTCCTCACTGCACCAGAATTGTATATGTCTGTTCTGTTGAAAGGTTTGGGAAGGTTGAGAGACGAAAAGTAAGTTCTAAGTAGAATTTTTTTGTAGTTTAAGGTAAGTATATACATTGTAATTATTGTTTTACATGTATGCTGTACATAAATAAATACTATACAGGCCTGCGGTCTGAGGCCTTTGAGACACATGACATTTGATTTAACTTATATATACTTATTATTACTATCTTTATATAGTTATATGATTCTACTGTACGTGTGTATGTCACTGAACTCCTCTTAAACGGCTCAACCGATTTGAATGTTTTTTTTGTATGCGTTTGGGTGGCGCCCTGGATCTAAACCAGATTCACAAATCAGCCCGGCAGATGGCGCTGCAGTCGGTGCTTTCATACTTTGTTAAATATCCTAATCGCTTGAAATATCACGCAGGACAACGTCTGTCAGGTCCGCTAGTTCTATATATATTTAGATAATAAAACTGTAATTCATCACAAACTGATTTAACTAATTAATACGATGAGAAACTAATAGATACCTTAGAAGCTTATTGGTAATAAAACTTACACGTAAACAACCTGAACCTTCTTGACTAACTTGGTTTTAAGTATAGGTATTACTCGAACATATTGTTTTAGAACATTGTTGACGTGTTGTCATAGAAACCAGTTCAGAAACTGTTCTAAACTATAAACGACTGCCACAGACTACTACAAATATAAATTGATATCGAAACGCACTTAAAGCTCGACAGATAATCTTACTTCCATTTCTCGTTATAATCTAGTCAAAATTATCGTCTTAAGGACAGCGTGACAGTGGATGTCTTTATAAAAACGGCACCATTAAAATTATTCATATTGTCCCAATTTCAACCTTAATATTAGGTAGTAAGGTCTGGAATAAAACAGCAATAGAAAAGAAAATTATTAAGCTTGAATTTTGATAAAGAATCCATATTTCATAATCCACACTTTTGTCTTGTAAAATGTCGCGTCAATTTTGATATAGTATTTTGATCTGTAATTCATAAGAGTTACGGGTGCGTTTCCAGTGTACATTTTTATAAAAGGGTTATTAGTCATTATTGAAATGGTATCATGGTGTTGTGACGTGTTTGATTAATAATGGTAAAGTCTGTGGGCATTATCGCAAAGTATTTTTAAATTCGTATATGTTATCAGTTTTAGTAAAAGATTTTGATAAGCCGCACCTAATTGAATAAAAGTTAAGTCTAGTTAAAGTAAGAAACAAAACTTGCGACTATATTATTTATGAAATACTTGATATAAATATTTATGGAGTAATTAAAAATAAATTTATGAATTCGGTATATTTTCTGAATTATTACAAAATTACTTTCTAATATTAAATAAAATATTATTTTCTCTTTATAACATAAAAGTAAACAGTATAGAATAATCCGTTGCTTCGCCTGCGCTATTTTCAAGTTTTATATTCAAAATGGGTTCTGATATTAGCAAGCATAATATATCATAACTGCCTATATTGCTGTAAAATACTTTTCCAAGTAGGTACATACAAATATGAACTACCTACTATAAACACTAATAATTAATCGGCAAGCCGTTTAATTACTATTTCACAGCTTGCCCATGGCCATAGGCCTCCTCTAAGAGATTCCACTCTTCTCGGTGTCTAGCTTTACGTAGCCATAGGGCCAGCTGCTCTACTTATCTCCCATCTTTTTGTCTTCCTCGTTTTCTTTTGTCATGGAGCAAGTCTTACCGTCGCTTTTTTCGTCCATTTATCTTTGTCTTCTCTCTTAATGTGTCCTGTCCATTTCTATTTCAATCTTTTACTAGAAGTAACAACATTTCTAAACTTTGTCATGTCTTTTATTTCTTCTACTTTTACTCTATCTTTCAATTTCAGACCTAGAACACTCCTTACGATACTATTTTGACATACTCTTAGTTTATTTTCTTGTTTATCAGTGAGTGATCAGCTTGACATGCCTATATCAGGCACGGTAATATACAGGCATCAAAGAATCTTGTAAAACATTTTCAAGTTTCTCTTCTTCATTACTTCTAACAGTGACCAGTATCTTTTCCAATTATTTGTGACTCTACGTTCCAGCTCTTTGTATATATACTATATACTAACGTCAATATTTAATAATACTAATCGATGCAATAGTACATAATTTGAAAACTCAATTCATTTCTTTGTAAGGTGTTTTTTTACGTAATTTTTGTTGTTCAAGGTGTTCCAAGTATGCCACCTTAATCTTTCAACTTTCAGAATGTCAGTGACGCATTATATTGCATCTTGACAATAATTATATATACGACGTTACTTTGATTACTGTTTTCGTTTGGTGATTACACTTTAGATTTAACCCATCCAGGGATATTCCGGCATCGCAAGTACAACTGTGACCCGAAAACCTTAAAAAAATATGTACTTAAACCTTCCTCATGAATCATTCTAGATATTGGTGAAAACTTTCTAATTCCGTGTAGTGATATTAGAGTTTACCGCGAACAGACAAAAGATAGGCGCGGCGGACTTTTGTTTACCTATATAATATATTAGTTAGACAAAGACGGTTAAGTAGATCTAGTTAGTGTAGTTTACGCTCTACAACCTGACAAACTTTTCCCCCGTTATAATTTTAGTATAAATTAAAGCGTAGGTTAAATCTTATAAACTCAAAGATTTACGTAGGTAGCAATAATCCTCGACTTTCCATAATAATTGCCCGTATACCTGCCACTGGGCTCCGTAATTGATGATTATTGGATAACGAACGTTTCCGGTAGAAGGAGACATCGTTAAAGTGAGATAGAAGATCAAAGTATCAATTTGTTTTAAAATTTTGTCATTGTGTGACTTCAATTTCATATACCTAGATATTATTCGATCTAGAAAACGCAGATTTATTTCCTACTCAAAAATATACAGTATTTATAATATTCTTAACCTATAAATAGTGGCTTCAAATAACAATAATTCTAAATAGGCCTAGTGGCTTCAGCATGCGACTCTCATCCCTGAGGTCATAGTGTCGAACCGGCATCACACCAATGGACTTTCTTTCTATGTGCGTATTTAAAATTCGCTCGATCGGTGAAAAAAAACATCGTGAGGAAACCGACTTGCCCTAGACCCAAATAGTCGACAGCGTGTGTCAGGCACAGGAGGCTGATCACCTTGCCTGTTCGATTGACAAATTATCATGAAACAGATACAGAAATCGGAGGCCCGAAAAGAGGTTGTAGTGCCACTGATTTATTTATTTATTTTAAAGGCGATAGGTTTCTATTACGGTTTATATACTGTATTGTTACGTTCTTGTGAACACACAAAAATATTTATAAGATTTTAAATCATCTATAACGATTTAACACACTTCGCTACATTTATCCACGATAGATACCTACCCATAATCCAACATCATGCAGGCATAGGTATTTTTATTTAAATTACCTAAACTGACATAATCTAGAACTAAGCTACTCTAAGGAACATAATTGTGCTAAGAAATCAATCATATCTGAATTTAAACTTGGAAAAATTCAATGTGAACAATTCAATAAGCTACATAAATGATTCGTCACAGTTTCAGACAATAAGAATACATAACATCTGCCACTGAACAAACCGCGAACATGGCAGCATTTCACACCTTCCATCGATTTACGTCCAACAAATAAATTGAACTATTTCCACTAACTGTCAGCTGGACCATTCACTACGGGGTAAATAAAAAGCACTCGCTCCCAGCCTCCCAGATTCGCAACTATTATCTGGCTTCAACCAATCCAAGATGGAGATGCTATACCCGGAAAGCCATTGGCCCGTATAATCCCCTCGAGTCCGCCCCTTCTTTAAACTCCGCCCATTTCATGCAAAAACATGCTAGTTACCCACAGTACGCGCCCGTCAACGTCACAAGTATAACGCAAAGAATGTTACAAGATACACCACAGCCGTGAAACGAGTCTCATAAAATCACGTTTCTTATCCGCTTATCATAAGTTGCATCACTGGTTCAATCCATCCTTTTCTTTTACCGATTCACTACGTGTGAGAAGAAGACGGACGATTAATTTGTCGTGTGGTGGTGTTTCTTTCGCGTTCAGTGTTCGTTCCACCTGACGGGCAAGCGGACGGCCGGTCCAGTCCCGGTTAAGTGATGTGTGTAATGTAATTCGGTTTCGATAACAAACATGATGACTATGGACATCGGGATGTACAATAACCAGAATGGGTACAACGCTGAGTACTATCAGCAGGGATCTTACCAGACCCCGTATGAGGGCTATCACGAGGGGTACTATGAGCCAAGCACGCACTATTATGAACCGATTCTGCACGGACAGCCTGAAACGAACCCAGTGATAAGCACGGACACAGGGCTGTGTTACACGAACTTGGATTATGGAGAATTGCCCCAATATCCAATCCAGCCATTACCGGCGCACCCAGAGACATTTAAACATAGAGAAGATCCAAGACAAGACGAAATGCTTCACGAACATAAATTAGACAATCACTATTTAGAGACAAAATATAACATGCACTTTGTGGATGACACAATGCAGTATAGTCATGGGTCACCACTGCCGTGTGGGGAGTTTGAGGTTCCGTACGTCCCAAAGGAGGAGTTTGGGGGGATGAGGGAGTTCCCTCGAGAGGGGGACATGCAACACCACGTGGCGCACCAGACTCATCCGCAGCATGCTGTGCCTACGTATAAGTGGATGCAGGTCAAACGGAACGTCCCCAAGCCAGCAGGTAAGCTTCTTAAGAGTTATCGAACAATTAAAAGTAATTATTGAAAATATCATGTTGTTGTTTGAAGTTCCGTAACCAAACTGTCCCCAATCACTGCACATTATTATTCGTCGGGAATGGAACCTCTGCCCTCACTATGAAGTCTATAAATATGGATACAGTACTTTACCGCTTTAATAATTAATACTGTTCATCATCAATTATAAAGTTTTACGTATGCCTAGGTTTCAAGTAACCTCAGGTCTGATAAAAAATAAAACAATAATTTTACTAATATGTATATCAAAAGCTAGGCACCTACTTTTAGTTCTTCTTAGACTCAGTTGCCCACAGAGTTGTATCTGGATCCTGGATTTAAATCTTAGAAAAACAGTCATTTATTAAGGCGTTTATGTTCGCTCTTGTTTCAATGAGATATAACGGGACATTCCCGTCTTATTTTTTATCAAATTTATTCTGCAATGATTTGTATTATGACAAACAGATATCAATTCTGATAACAAAGCATGCTGTATATATATATTTACACATAAAATAATAAATAATTTAAAAATAAAACTAAAGCGTTTTTATTAAGAGGGTAAAATCTTATTTAATAATTATAAAATTAATATCTAATATAAAAACAAAGACGTGTTAGTCACACCACTTATAACTCAAGTTCAGCTAACATAGGTTAGTTATCTCTTTTTTGGTGGATTCTTCTCTGCTCCGAATAACAGAATAAGTACCTATGAAATATCGGAAAAGTTATCGAATAACAATAAATTTATTAATTAATTTTACGAATGCAAACAGCATGTGGTGTCATCTGTTGACAAAACTACTCATCATTTTACATTAAATTGGTGTCAGTTCAAGAAATTCCGATCTTGAGGGGAATGAGGAGATGCATAACCAGACTTTGATCCTGATCGATCCTCATCAAAAAATTTTGCTGTTGCTTTAACATGCAGTATCCATATTGGCGCTAGAGAGAAGAGGCCTAATGAGTAAAACTGCCATTCTTCTTTCGCAATGACAAGGAATTGTAATAATGTTTTTACCTTAATGAAATCCTAAATTAAGTTTAACTAAATTTAACACGATATATTAGACTGTTAGGCGGAACGAAGTTAGCCGGGTTAGTTAGTAGGTACCTACATAATAATTACTGTAACATCACACATTAGTGAAAGGTTTCGATACGTTTATTTAAGATCCTGTTCAGATTTAATCTTTTAAAGAATTGTATTGCATTTCTGAATGATAAGGGTAGGATTCTAATAGCAAACTTATGAGCCCCTATATTCATAATGGTTTTAACATTCGGAAACCCAACTTAGCGGAAAGTCTCCCCTATGCCCTTAGATATTATAATATTTTACTCACTTTTTGTATAAAAAATATCGTGTTTAACAGGTTAAACTCAGAAATTAAAAATAAAATAGAATCCCGTAACATAGCCATGGAAAATCTTATACAACAGGTATACCTAAGGTTATCTCATTACGAAAACTTTCTCTTAAGAATAATATTAAATAATATCTTAAACTAGCATTTCCAATGTTTAAACCTAGAATGTAGAAAAAACAAAACAAAAGATAATAAACTCCAGACTTGAGTTATGTAACCTAACATTAGTTATATTACGTAATATATATAGATATATAAAAGAAAAATGGTCTTCGCTTGAAGCCAATAGGAGCCTTTAGCCTTACCGCATCATAATGTAATTACCACACCTTAAAAGTCCTAGATTGAGAACTCTTCAATAGGCAATTTTTTTATTAAAGGTCGCAACGTCCTGTCATGTTTTTAGTTATAAGATCATGTTTTAAACAATTAAAGCCAATTGTTACATCGGACTTCAACGGAAAGTGTTTCATTTAGGTATTTAGAACATATCCATACGTCAACCTCTGTTGAACTTAATTCGTTGTTCGAAATAATACAATTTTCATTGTTGCCGGAGTTTAAAGAAGAATTTTTAAACTATTATAATGTTTTTGTCATGAGCCGTTAAATGTTATTTAATTTGGCCAGCGGGCTCGATACTAGTATATAAATATGTCAAGTTAATGGAACCTTCGAAAGAAGTAACACGATGAGCAGGCCTTTTTATATACAATTTTAAATATTTGTTTTAACATTCGTAGTCCCTTATCGTTAGCACATGACCAACAATAACAAAGCATCATCAAGTCTGACAACTCTTCAATGGCAATTCTAGTTGGTAGTTACAGACTACCAGCAGTCGCAAACCCTACTGTTATCTTAGTTCGAAGATCGGATGTTTTAAACAATTAAAGCCAATAGGGCTTACCCAGTTCAACAAACTGTTTCATTTTAAATTTAAGCATATCCATCCGACTAACCACCTCCGAAATTGGTTCTTGTTCAAGTAAGTAAAATTACTAAATGTTGCGTCGGAGTCACTTTTTAAACTATGATTTACAAAATTTTCGGTCATGTGACGTTAAATGTTATTCAACCTGGCCGTAAGTCTGGTTTCTGATATACGACGCCATAACTCCTTGCTTATTGTTGATGTAAACTTAACGGACAAGTAAAATATCCAATGGAGTAGGTCTTATTAAATTATCCATTTTAAACTATTCACAGGTATTAAATACTATTCCTAATTTAGTACTGTCAATTAATTCAAGCTATGAGGTTAAGCGGATATCACATTGGCAATCGGTGTTTTGTGTTATGTTAATAAGCCAGTAAGTCCATACGTACTTGTTCGATAAGCGGGTTCAGACAGCTTGCATAGGACTTTCATTTTTTTATGCTTACTGGCTTACTAAGTTTAGTAAGTACTTACTTCGGCCGAACACGCCCAATTATAACCTTCTAAAAATTTCATACAAGACAATCAAGGCTGCACCAGTAATTAAAAGAATCGCTTAATTAAAGACCAATTAATATATGACAGGTAACATTTACTACTTGTTATTTCGTGACTTATTAACAATTCGTATAAATGCGTACAAGCGTTTTTTAATTAAACCGATATTGTGACATCTAATTCATTATTTTCTTGTTGGTAACTACTTTTAACGAGGTAACGACAAATTATGAACAATTTGTTACAAGTAAACGACGTTTATTTTGTATTACTTTATTAAATATAGCCTGAACTAGTTAGTGAATGTTGCAAACAAATTATTTGGCCTAAAAATTACAACAACAAAAATATATTTTTACCTTAAGGTAAAGAATACATCGCCAGGAAACAGTTAGAGAAACTAGCATTTTTTGTAAGAACAATTTGACGACATTACATCAGCCATCTCCCTCGGTATAAACTACACTTAACCAAAGGACTAATCTCAGAAATAGGATCATTATAGCTAGTAAATAAACAAAACATTGCAACGACAGCGAAAATGACTAAACATTTCTTACTTACCCATAGTCTGTAATAACTAGACTAGATTGTCTGTGGCGATATGTCACCTCCTGTCACGGTATAGACGTCTCTATCGAAATCTCTTTGACACTTACACACGTCTAATTAGAGTCTATCATCTATGCAACGATTTATCATTACTATAGTTCTTTAATATAGTAAAATTATCTTTTCGACCAGTAGTTTTAATCATATTGGAAAAAATATAGATAAATTACACTTTTTAAACTAACACGTCTTAAATGATGTTTATTTTAAATTAAAATTGCTAATAACAGTTTTGCATTAAATATCTCGTAAATTATAGAATAATTAATAATATATAAAGAGCAATGCAACTAAATTTAATGTACAAATTAATTAACAGTTTAACTCGTAACTGAGTGCAGCTGAATAAGGGAGGAAGTATATATCTAAACATACCAATGTTTCTTACATTAGCATGGTCCTTTTAAATTTGTTATGATCGTAAATTTCGATGCCTTGCTATAGAAAACGAAATGTCGAAATAAAAAACAGTCAAATATAATGAATGTTGAATGATTTAACTTCTTGAAACAATTTAAACAAAAACTATTAATTCGTGACGGTATGTGAAATCTATCAAATTATTTGGTGTGTCAGAGGTTGTGACCCGACTCTGACGATCTGACAGAAGTGTCTGACACCCCGTAGACACGCTTCACTGCTAACAGCCGACTGTCACTTTATCATTCAAATTAATTTAAGCTTAAAAAAGAAATTGTAAAAGTTAGCACTAATAGAACACAATGAAACAGTATTTAAATTTTAGTTATTTTTAACAGGACAGTAAGATATTGTACATAGAACTCTTCTCCTGCTAGTTCTCAAAACTGTTATACCATAATGGCCTGTAAAATATCGTATAATATTATATACATCTGAGATATATAAAAGCTAACATATCTAGCGTATACCAAATTTTGATATTAAATTATTATTATTTAAATTTCGTTACATAAAATAAAAACATACCTATAACATTAATGAATAGGGATGTAACGGGCGGCCTAGCAATCAATCTTTTTCAGGCAAAAAACATAGAAAAAAGAAATACTAAGGATAAAGTGCAAGAAATGCCTAACCAAATCTACAAAAATAAAATATAGGTAATAAAAAAGGCGGCAACGCACTCGCGAGCCCTCTGGTATTGAGAGCGTCCATGGGCGGCGGTATCTCTTAACATGAGGTGAGCCTCCTGTCCGTTTGCCCCTTGTTCTATTAAATAAAAGGGATGCATTGCTGGACAGGGTCAAACTTTTTCTATTGGATATTAAATCATTTTAATGAATTTTCAAGGTTTTTTTAAAGGAAAATAGTGCTATATATATTATATTCTCTTATAGGCTAAGTTCTACTGTAAAAACTGTATGGCCAGCTAGGATGTTTAGCAGCAAACGACGTTTTTATTAATATTATAATATCTATTTATAATGTGTGAGATTACTTAACTATTTAGGTTTATTTACGAAGTTATAGTTTTTTTAGAGTCAATAAAAAAATGGCGTGTATACAAGTTTTGTCACCCTTGTCCGGCCGTCGCGTGACAGAAAACAAACAGTCGGCCTAATGTCGGATTAGCCGTGTTCGCGTGCCAACTACTGATATTTTAAGTTTCATTAATTCACAATTAAGAAAACATACTTGTTTTTGAAAGCAGTTAACTTGGTAGGTGACGTATTCTCAGTTACAGCACTTATGTCTACCAGCTATGGTACTGTATTACCCTCTTAATTTAAAGTCGAAGACCTTAGAAGTGATGATTTCCTCGCTCAACGAATAACTATCGTAATACAAGTATTAAAGGAAACACTGCCACAGGGATTTATCCATTTTTAATTATTATTTCTACTTTGTATGTTAAGAATATTGTAAATACAAGTAATAAAATATAACCTATATCAAAGACAATATAAGCTAATTGTCTATGCCTCTAAATATATGATAAATGACAACACACAAATTATGTTTTACCTGTAGTTTCTATTAGCTCCTTCACGAAATAAATATAGTTTTTTTTAAGTTTAACATTCGGGTTTCATATTTTGTAGATTTTTTTAATATCAACAATGAACTCCTTCGTAACACTTAATCATAATTTAAGATCTATTCATAATTAAAAATGGATAAATACTCGCCCTGCAGTGTACTTTTAATGCTGGCTGCAAATGCTGTATTGCGATACTTATTTGATGAGTGAAGAAAGCACCAGATCTGGGGTCACCGATATCATCTACCAGGGGCCAACTTAAATCTTTAATTAGCACTTGTACACCCAAGAGTCTACTCCAAAGGGAACAAATTCAAAGTTGAAGGAAATACTCTTATATTGTAGCCGTAAATTATTTTCAAATGTCTCTTACACTAGGCATTAGGAAATCACGACGCATTTTTCGTATATTGTTTTTGGAAACCATAATTATTTTAATCAAATATTTGCGCGAGATCTTGCTTCAGACCTTCATCCGAGAGAAACCAAATATTTACGTTCAATGACAAAAGGCAAATGTTTGCACGAATCTAAATTCATTATAGGCGAGGAGCTAACGTCGACCTTTTTATAAGATGTGGTAGTTTGGACTTAATTTAACAAATAAATATTTTACACGCGTTCTAACTGCATTTTATTTATTTATAACCATGCATTTGTAATTTTATTTTTGGTAATTTAGTTATGCACTTTTCGCACTTTATTAGCCTTAGTACCTTTTTTTCTTGCTAGGGTTGCTGGAAGAGATCGATTGTTAGCTATAAGACGACTCTTAGGTTGCATCTCTAATAACTTATACTATCTGTAATGTAACGAAATTTAAATTAGGGATTTTTTTCTTTATTGATTAAACTTATACCTGTAGACCCGCGATTTCGCATACAAGTCCAGCGTTTGCGAATATAATAAAAACATAAATTCAAAAATAGTACGTAGGTACGTGAAATAAAAAAATATAATATAGTAATTGACAGTTAAACTGTCAAATATATCCTTACAACCTCTCTTATACTAGGCATTAGTTGCAAAGCACGATGACTAGCTTTATACCGGAGCTCGCCCTGATATTAACTATGTCACAACGCTTTACATGACACGACAAATTGACAGAATTTACTTTATTCAATTAATTTCAGCCAATACATGTCGTTTTCTTGTCTATTGATTAATATATAAGGACCTTTTTATGGTCTATGTATTAAGTACTGTAACAAGAATACCGAACTACTAAAGTAAAACTTATTATTCATCTTAACAAAATATCACTGAAATTATGTATTATAAATTTGGTTGATAAACTCAATTTTCAAAAAGGCAAAAAGGGATTTTTGTGGTGAACTTTATTGCGGTTTATACATTAAAACTAAACGTCTCTTAACGTATAAAAAGTTAATGCTAAGTAGCTCTGAATAATCAGAGCTTGACATAATCGGTAGTTGAATAGTCGTTAATTAATCTAGCAATATTGGCAAATAAAAGAAACAATAATTTTACGGTTTAAAACTAATTTGAATTTGACGTTGTTAATTTATAAGCTCTGTGACATAATGACAATGACAGCTGACAGCAACGCCATCGCTCCGACATATGATGTGGGAATAAATAATAAAAACACCTAGATATGTTGTAAGTTGTAACAAACATCCATACTAAACATTGGCTTAACCTTTTATCTAGATTCCGTACATTCAAATGTCAAAATAACGTCAGTAATACGCGAGTCACGCTAAACGTTGCAAAAAACGACCACACATGGATGATGCTATCGGACCTGAGACAGGTCCTAAGACTTTGCGGAGCGATTTCTATGCAATTCAACTTAGTATTGGCATTAAATGGGTTACTTAAATTATTATACATGCATACACGCCTTAGTATGATTTTACTTAGCTTACCTTTTTAGTAGAGCACATACCCCATAGAGACTGTTCGCTTTTCCGAAATAAAACCTTAAGTATCTACTAAATAAAACTATTTTTTTTTCCAAATTTTCTCTTCATAAAAACCTTCCTCAGAGTTCAAGGAATAAATAACACATTATACAATTCAAGATTTTCCTTTAAAGCCGCAATATGAAAGCAACAAAGTAATGCGATTCCTCGGTCATTACACGATAAAAAGGTCCTATTACAATCATAATTTTATGACGATATTTACATAATAGCTCAATGCTTTTAAAGCGCGGCCGCCGGTTCGAATCTCGGCCAATCATTAAGTGGCGGTCACAGCTAATAACGCTTGCAAGTCACCTGCATGGGCCGATGGGCTGAGTCATGAGAGAATCGCGCTCTGCAATAATTTTGAAAAAGTACTTAAAAACTTACTTTATTCATTTATTACGTAATCCAACATCTAACATAAATTATTATGTATATTAAAATCAATTATACTAAAGATGTAGCCAAAATGGAATATATAATATATACAATAAGGTTCAAATATTTAACAACGGCAAATATCAATAAAATATAATCACTCACTGTTGTCTAAGCAATTTAGGTGTGTTCCTAACGTCAAAGAGTCAATTTGCAATTTATTACCGCTGCCTAAATATCTATGAAAATAGTCTTCGCGTGCGCTTTGGAGGATCTAATGTCGCGTTCCGAAAATAAACAAAAGTGAATCGCGAACGAGACAAAAATATAATAAACTATTAGTAGTACTGATTTCCAATTAATTTGGTCGGCCATTTGAGACTTCAATTAATTATTTTGCATAAAATACAAATATTTCATAAATTCTCTTTACGAAATTTTAATTTTAAATATAGAATCTCTACAAGGTAATTCGCCCTTCTCACTCTCTCTCAATCGGTCTCTCCCTTTTCTTCGACAAAAACGCTGCACATCTTCGTGACGTGAATATTATTATTATCGCGTTTCATCCATAATTTTTTTTTACCCCCATGCGCCAAAAGAAGTTTCACTTCAAAAATGCAGAAACAAACGCGCGAACACAGCAAACAAAGCGACACTCCCGTATGACAAATACGGGAGTCATAGTTCTCGTTTCCAAGTCTTACCGTTTGAGCTACTATTACTATTGCTATTAAAATTATGCTCAATCAGAAGCGTGCACAATAAGTAATTCATTACTATATAACATTAAATTTGACAGCCCCTGTCATCCATGATTTTTACGACAGTATTTTGTAGTCAATTAAAAATTATTCAACAAGGTATAAGATCACAGTAGAATGTAAGATACTATACTCTTTTATTATGTAATTTTTTACTTAAATATATACATAAATAGATGATATTTTTTTTGGATTAATATTCCAAAGCGTCGCTCGCTACCTCGTATGTATTGGAGAATATCAGCTCATAGACCTAGTAAAGCGATTAGGAGTCCACTCGACCCTTGGCCGGTGGCGGGAAGGCGGTAAGGGCCGCTATCATGATCAGAAACGCTCGCACGCGAACCACGCACGAAAATATTCTGCTCTAAGAGATTTCGTACAAATTTTTTATTAACTATTTTTTCTTCCGTTTTTTTTGTTTGATTAGTTGTATTAAAAAAATTTTTTTTTAAATTGGTAATATTTTTTGTGTTCTTTAATAAGTTTAGACGGCAGTTAAAAAACGTAATGTGTGCTACAGTTATGCACTGAATAAATTTTAATTTATTAGAAAAGTGATGTAAAAATATTGATTATTATAAAAATTTATTACCACTTATTTATTAATAATATACACTTTTGCAGAAGAATTAAATAACTCCAAAAAAAAGAAAAACATAATGCAACGGGCGGTGATCTCTTCCGGGCAGCCCTAACTTAATTAAACATAAGAATATATATCCAAATATAAATTTCCTAACGAACCAAGCTAACAGAATAATTTAATTATTTTATCTAAATAAAATAATCATGTTTGTTGTAATATTAATTTAAGTGATAAGTATAACAATTGATTGTTATACGTCTCCTAGACTATGTCCTAGGCTAGCAACCCCTATATCAATTCGTGTTTTACGACGCAACTATTCTACAACCCGGGTACGAAAACTTAAATTTAATTTTACTGTTACAATTTTGTATTTCGGACGTGTCCCTCTATAAGGTATGAGGCAACAACTTTTTCACAGATAATCTTCAAAAATAAAAATTATACTACATATATAGTAGCAAACTTCAAAATTATAGTTATAAACTGCGCGTTCCAAAGAAAAATATGCGTTCATATTGCATCACACATGCCCAAGTCGTGTGCAGAATCTATCACAAATTGGGTTTCAACTTCAAATGATTTCTTTGTCGTTCACGTTCACGCTTAAGTATAAATGGCGCCAAAACCTCGATGCTACCATAGATAATAGAAACATTGTTCCAAAGTCAAAACTTGGCAGTCAAAACTTTTTGGTGTTTAAATTTCTTGTCATCTTTCGAGTAAGTCGAGGTCTGTTATTCCATTCCATTTTTAAATGGCATTGTTTTTATAAATTAGCGTCATGCTAATAAGTCCTCTTTACTGTTTATATTTTTCATTCTAAATTTCTTGATGAAGAGTTATAATGCCTATCCTTCTTTTGCAGCGAATAATTTACACATTCTATTAATGCTTTTTGAAATAGTATTTATTGAAATTTAAATATGAACCCGCTAAACAAAAGAAGAATCGATTAACTATGTTTTAATTAAAAAGAATTCAAAGCTATTAAAAATGTCAAGTTTTAGATACTTAAAGTTTCAACGAGATACTCGCATTCCTGTAGATACCATTGTTTTGTATTGATATAAGTCGAATGACGGCGTGGGACGGTCTCTTGATATTTAAGTCATTAATAACGATATGTTAGGGGTCCGCGGGTATTAATCTAAAATCGTACATAGGTAGTATGACTTTTCTAGTGAAAATAAAGTCTAATTAATACAATTTAGAAATTGTAAAAAAACTAGTTTCAAGAGCTACTATCTTCACATAGAAACAATTTTTTCAATGTGACGATTGACATTTTTAAAAGCGCTCAAAAGAAATGGTGATTTGGGATACGACTTAGAATAAGGACCTACGAAGACAGCAAGGTTACTTTGTAGTTCATTTTAACGATTCGAATGTAGGATTTTTTTAAACTGTGATATTTAATATTATATTATAACCATTAAATTCAAAGTCAAAGATTTTTATATAAACCTTAATTGAGACCGCTATTATATATAAAATAGTAGTAACACCACATTCTTATTCTAAGACAGCAGCGCTACTCCGTAATCAGTAACCGATTTCCAGAATTGGCATTAACAAAGTGTCGATTGTGATAATTATGAAGTCATACTACGAACCCGAATTTCAATAGGTATCTTTAAATATCCATGATGATGATACAAACTTGGAATAGCGTGGTACGAAAACTTAATATTGAAAACCAAATCTTCAAATCGGAGAATGTACGCGGTAGAGCTACCTATATATATTTTCGATCATAAAAAAAAACATCAACCATATTGAAATTTAAAAATTAGTTTAATTAATAATAAATTATTTCATATCACCAAATTTTACATATTTTTGTACGGATTCCTGGTCAGTTGTCCGTGCAGCGGACCGAAAAAGATAGAAGCATTCAAGATGTGGTGTTGGAGGACAATGTTGCGAATACCATGAACTGCAAAAAGTCCATTTTCAACAAACTATAGTATACCACAAGATTGTCTACTATCAACTACTTTTATATATGCATTTGTCGCGCTCATAAACAAGACTGCTATGGTAACATTTATATAAACCACAGCGGTTTTCTAATGTAACATATTATGATTTTACTATATTATTTTGTAAAATACTAAACGGTTGGATCGGCCCTTGACAAAGATAGCTACTTATTATACTTATTAAACATATTATCCTTAAAAATTAAATTGTTGTACGCTTTAACTTGTAACTAACTGTATTTATAATCATAGTAATTCACTGATAAACGTCCTATTTCGTGTATTAATAACATATTTGTTTACCTATTTCAAATAAGTATAAAATTATCAATTTGCGTCACACGGATTAGCTAGATAACATCAATGATTAGGACGTTATCGTTGTGAGTGGCACTGTATATCTAATCTGTTAACATCGTATAGGATTTTTATTGATCTAGATTTTACTAAATTGTTGCCAGATAAAGTTAATTGAGCGAATCAAAACTTACCATTTACCATTACCATTTTTATTTTAAAGCGATTTCTGAAAGAGTAATTCTAAGTTATTTATCTATTATATATATTATTACTAGTTATGCAAATATTCTATTATTTATATGAAGAATTTTACTTAAACCTAAATCGCTTGTTATGCAACAAGAGATATATATATTTTACAAACCATTCCAAGGTACAAAAGAACAATAACTTACTTAAAATATACAGGAAAAGAAATCCGTATAAAAACAGTATAAATATTTAGATAAATTGAGTGTGTGTGTGTATGTACGTGTGTGCGTGAATATGAAAAAGCCTCCCGTATCTGTAGAATGTCTCGTCTGAAACCTTACGTATTTAGTATTTTTAATTGATTTCCTTTCGTAAATGTTGGACTCTTTTTGTATATATATTATGTAATACATCGCCGAAATATATATTTAATTAAGTTAGGCTGGATCGTAATGTTAAATGATGTCTTTGTGCAGAGATAGTTTTAAAAAAAATGTTAGCAATAAAAAGTAATGTAACTAAATTTTAGTGAAAAAATTGTACTTTACTATCAGTTAAATGCTATCGGTCGTAAACCTGAAATCACGATTTATTGGCGACTTCTTGTTTACCTTCTGATACTTTAAATCAACTATGGACTTTGTCAATATAAACGTGGATTCGAGTGCAAAGTATGTGATACAAATATGATAAAAGTATTTTTGATTTGTAGCTACGCGAAATTGTTTGATATCGTGGAGATAAATATCACTAACCTTGAGATTTTTGTGACACCTGAGGCAAGAGTAACAGTGAGGGTAATATTTAAGAGCAGCGTAAGTCCCAGGGTACGTAGAGTAAAACCTCGGTACGGTGAATGGCTGTTCACCTACTTGCCTATTAGGAAACATACAGAAATCTGAGAGATTCTATTGGTTTTTTTAGGGTAATATTCAGAGTCTAAGTATGGTTGCCATATTATGTCATTAAATTTTTGACATACGTAAGTCATACTTACTTAAAGTTACTCTAAGAATTTGACATCTTTAGGCCAAAAGAAAGTTCACTACACTTAATGTCTATGGGTAGGTTGTAGTTATGTGATTTAGAAGAATTTTATCGCATTTAGTCTGTAATTTAAATTAAATCTGTAAATTTTACATAATACTGACAGAAGATAAATAGAGCTCTTGTTATATCCGCAATCCAAATCTTATATATTTACACACGAATATATATATTAATAAATGAAAATTAATTATATTTCAAATCGGAAATTAATTATTTCCATGAATTAGCTGAACTCCTATCTCGTTAATTTCATAATACTTATCGTTTATGTAAATAAAGTTATTATTTATTTAAACAATAACCTGTACAATTTCTATTTACAATAGATACAATAGTATCAAGATTAATATAACGGTAAAAATTTCCCTAACAATACTACCAACACAATGAAGTCATCACGTTTGACATTTGGTCGGCCATCTTGCGCTGTCAACTGTCACATCGATTAGGGACCCGCGATCGATCATCCGCTATCGCGTGTTGGTATTCAGTAATTTATTATATTTTGAGTAAGTCCGGATGCAGGCCAGGTAACCTGTCAACACTCAATAAATCAATTAAACTTTACATCTCAGTCTCCATGATAACGATGCACTCAAACACGTAACGATAACGCCGATCGCTTACTTTAACGAACAAATATAACCTTTCTTTTATTGGACTGGATAATTTTAAAAAACATGGCAATACTGCATAATACAGTTGCCCAGGCTTGGTATTAAATGCTGTATGGTAACACTATTTTTTTTGGAAAGGTACTATATACATTCCCTTGAATTTGGTATTACCACATTCAAAGAAACTTGAACTTAAATATTTGTATAATAAAATGAACAGCGCCAAAACTAAAATCAAATACTTTTATCTGCTAAATTATTAAATTAATGCTAAAGGCTTGTCCCATTCCTTATTGTACGTACACATAACGCACAGATTAATACAATTTTACCGATATAGTTAAATTATAACGTATATAAATAAATATATTATCTTTAGCACACGGTTTGCAATTTAAATTTCAGACCACAGTTATCTGAACTCGGAGTTGAAATTATTCCCACCATTATAACCGTCTAGAGCTACATTCTTGCTCTACAGTTATAAAGCCTTAAAAGACTTAGATAAAACGTCTAGGTATCCTAATTGTTTAAAGCAAAACGGACTAAATGTGCGTCTAGGTGTGGAAACTCAGTCCACGCTACTACGCTAATTATTTGAAAATCTCAAATTATACCTCTAAAATTATTTTAAAACTATTAAAAATCTTTAATTATTTTGTTCATTCCACAATTAAATCTTTAACAACTTTGTTCATAACATCAATTACGTAAAAATTGATTGCAATTATGTATTTAAATTCCTTTAATTCATCAGATTTAATCACACGTAATGAATTAGCTTTCATGAAGCATTTTATCTTATAATTAAAAATGTTGCCATTTCTAATTAAAATATCTGTAAAAACTAGAGAATGAGGATGTGAACATAATAAACGTTACTGATATCAAACACAATGAAATGATTTATCATTTATCTTGTATACACACAAACACGTCATATACCGAAAAATTATTGAATCGGATGTACTTAATATAATTCGATTAAAAGCAATGTTTAAGATGAAGCATTAATAATTTACGTAGTCTGTAAATATCTAAGGGAGTATTACTAATGTTATGAGTCATCTTTACACGTAGACAAATATTATAATTCTAATGATTATTAATTATTACTTCACCCCTAAAATATTCACACAAACTAAACATAAAATTGAAACTATTTAATAATCGAAGTAATTTTTTTTGCTAACGCCTTAAGACTTAATATTTTTTACAATTATAAGATATTAAAAAATCAGATATCTGTTACAATTATAGATTTAAAAAATCTGTAACAAATGCACCAAACAATTTCCACTTGAATACGTAAACAAAATAACCAAACAAACAAATATCTTGCATTTTTTTCGTGATTTAAATTGAGAACAAACTTAAAAGCTACTAAAATCGAATCACTTACAAGTAACACAGTTAGAAACAAAATATGTATAGTATCGACTGATGATATATTTACACATAAGTAAGGGAGGCGAAATATAAATATAACAATCAAAATCGCTAATAACATACCTAAAACTAACAAATGAATAGTTAATCGAAGCGTTAGTACAGTTGCAACTAAATCTTGATGAAAATAATCCATAAGAAAAACAAAAAACAATTCATAAAAATGCAATAAAACAACAGAAGTAATACAAAATTGTGATATTTGTTTCAACGTAAATATATTTGATCCGTTTGGAAAGAATAATATTCCACAAAACAAATTCACCGATGCACACATAGATAACAACGGGATGCACAGACTAATAAAACTTATACTTTCATAGACTATAAATTTCAAAATAAGAATGTCACCAGGCGTAGCATCGTTTAGGAATGCGTACAAAATGTATAATAAAATCTGAAGCAGGCCTAAAATTATGCGTAGTTGATTGACATTTTCATATAGGTCACGTGGGGTGTTGTTAAAGAATTTTTTAAAACGGTAAAAGAGGAAGGCGATGATATCTCCAAGTCCAACCGTAATTAATATAATACGTGCACTGTGTTCTACATCAGGTAAATCAATCCCTGGCAATGCTAATAATAATCCTCTACCACGTTCGTACAGAGATTCGTTAACACTTTTTGAACTTGCCATTCTTGTATGTCAAATATAAACTAATGTAATGAGATTACAGTAATTTTAACAATTCCAAATGAGTCAGAGCTGACTCGTTAATTATATTTTGATAATAGATTATTATATTTATAAAACTATTTTATCTAAAATACCTCTAAAAAGTATTTTCACAAATCCAGGACAAGTTTAAAGCAGTTCAATAGTTGCGAGGTTAATATGTTCCATTTCTTTCATTAATTCCTCTGTTTGTTGAGGTATTTAAATAACGGGCTTGCAAACAGTTGGATAAAAAGGTTTTAATTATTCCAGTAAGGAACCATAAAGGTTAATTATTACCGTTAACGATAAAAATAATTGAGTTATTAACCAAACAATACTTTTAGAATATTGATTTCTCTTTATCATGTTACGTTCAATATTTAATTTTGTTTAATACTTAATCGACATGTATTTTTTTTAAATATTCTAGACAGAGGTATAAGCGAATTGTCCACTGGTCTAAATTGAGGCTGTACTTAATCATGTATTTTTTCCCCTAAACATAGAACAGCGTGTTTTCGCGGTAGTTTTCGATAGAATGCAACTAAATATGCCAACCTGCCACCGTGACATCCGTGACATCCAAGGCATTACGTCTTTCAAGATAAAATGTTAAGTTATCATTTGGAATGTCAGTCGGCTGGTTTGGGAATTTATAGTCCGGTCAATTTAGACATCCAAGGTTACAATAATTCGCACTTGGCTGAATATTGGTAGGATTGCTCAATACACTATTATAAAGGAAATGTGAAAAGTCCTCATCGATCCGGCACGTGCAAAAAAATTTACTCCAGTTCAAAGATCACAAAAATGGGTTTTTTGCGATTTTCAGCAAAATGCTAAGTTTTATCATAAAATTAGTATTGACAAAAATTGTAGATCAGATAATTATCTATAAAAAATGTCTAAATACTTTTTTCCTAAGAGCCACCGTTTTTGAGATATAACGATTCAAAAAGTTGAAATAGTGATCTGATCTACAATTTTTGTCTACACTAATTTTATGATAAAACTTAGCATTTTGCTGAAAATCGCGAAAAACCCATTTTTGTGATCTTTGACCCGGAGTAAATTTTTTTGCACGTGCCGGATCGATGAGGACTTTTCACATTTCCTTTATAATAGTGTATTGAGCAATCCTACCAATATTCAGCCAAGTGCGAATTACTGTAACCTTACCCCTATTTTTTAGTCTAATTTGACCGGATTATTAGGAGCATTGTCTTTATGTTGTATTTAATGTTCTAAGTTTGTTTGTGTTTGATATTTTTTCAGTTTTTTTAAATTGTTTATATTTTTGTTTTGTTCTGTGTGTATAGCTCACCTCAAGATAGTATGGGTAAACAGCAGCGTTGCTGGTGACAATAACTAAAAGCTAAGTTTTGGCTAAAACGGGTTGGATTTAGAATTACGTCGCCCGAATTTGATGATACTGATTATGTAGGTGTCTCGAGGGACCTTGATTGGAAAACTTCACTCTCACCAAGTGATTTTTATGGGATTGTTTTTTAGCATGATATATCGATAAGTAAAAAATAATCGATTTTTTTATATATACATTTCACAAAATTTTAAACCATTTTGTTTAATACTTAGACGCAACTCCGGCAGCAAAAATTACTTGGAGGTGTTCCAATCAAGGCCCCCCAAGACACCTACATAATCGGAATCATCAAATTCGGGCGACGGATTTCTAAACCGTTACGGTTAATACGCACAGTTTTTGAGTTCAATAAGTAATACGTAATTTTTTGTAGTATATTTTGAGAATTTGCTCCTGTTTAAAAAAAAATGTTTTCATGACAGCGGAAATACATGCTCATAAACGTGAGATGCAAAAAGCTGTAAAATATTTAGTCATTATCACTTTTGTGTCCCGTTCCATATAACTAAACGAGACAAAATACACGAGAGATTTTACAGTCAAAATGCGAATAAAAGTAAACTTTATCTCAACTGTATTTGAGTCATGGTATGTCACATTAAAGTTGACAGCTCACTAAGTCTGCCACTTGTCAAATGTTCGATGAGCATTTGACAGCTGATAGAATTAGTTCGCTCTTGGTATTAGACAAGGGTACAGAGTCTAGTGTAAACTGTGTCCTCCTAAGTATTTTGACAGCTAAAAACAATACTTCAACCTAAGCCTACCTTAGCGCTCATGCGCTGCCAAACTGAATTGAACGCATCCTTATCACGGTAGCTGATAGGCTGTTATCAATAAATTACCGGAGATAGTAGTGATTGATTGCGCCACTGTTCATACATGTAACGTCATTTGTTTGTATTCACCAAGAAATTTTAGTCTTTTCCCACATATCGCATAGCTATAATATTACGTAGGGGTAAACTTTGTTTGTTGAAGTAATTTCTGGATCCGTTTTCTAATCTTTAAACAGTAGAAGGCTACCATTTTGTAATGCCTCTCCGACACTTTCCATGCCATAACAAATATGTCTTGATAAATCGATTGATATTGGGTGTCCCAAAATATTTTTTTAATCTATATAAAATCACTTTACGAGCGATAATGCTGTTTATAATTGCAGCCTGGTGAAACCGCCAATATAAAGCCTTTGTTTTACATGCTTATCTACTGTATGTAGCTGATTTTACTATAGCGAATGAAATCGCGAATTTGAAAATGAAAATTTGGATGATTTAATTCGATTTTTCATAGGTACTCACATGATAAGCAAGTAACATACTCTATAAATCTTCCCGAGATAATATAATCCTCTGTCTGTTAGTTATGGACAATCCAAAGCGCCATATTTATCTTATCTGAAGAAATGTCTACATTTGAAAATGAAAATGCCCAATGTTTCTTACTAAAGTAATTCCGAAGTTAAAAGTTCCACGAATATATCTATAAAATGTTTATAGATATCAAAGAAGTCGAAATGGCTAAATTTTAGTTTTAAAAAGCACTAAAAAACGTCTAACAACATTAAATTTGTCTTGACGCCATTAATTACTTACTCGTGGTTGTTGACCAGAGAAATGTCAAATCTCATGTTTATTTGTCAGTAGACAATAAACAGCAATCACAGATCTCATTATAAATTGCACATTTTAATTTTAATATATTTTTTTTAAACAATATTCTATTTAATATAAAACGAGAATAAAGATGAAAAAAAAAATCAATTAGTTTTTATAGGTGTTAATTTTCTTTATTATGAACAAAATACTCGGCACACGACGAGGCACTTATATTGCTGTCTAAAGATAAACTAAAACTATCATAATTCACAGAACCGCAATCCTTTAGATTTCAGATTGCATTGTTTTAAACATTTTATTCTATAGACCAGTAGGTCCTTATTAATATTTCATCCTTTCCTATTTATTTCATCGCCGTCGATTTGGGTCTTTTAAGACATTCCTTCCGCGCACCACCTTTTTATGGAACCAGCTGCCAATCCAGCTATTTCCGATCCGTTATGATTAACGAAGGGACTAGAGAAGACCATTCCTTTGAGGTCGGCAATGCACTTTCAAACCTCCTGGTGTTGCGGATCCATGGGCGGCGGTAGCACTTTATCTTAAGTGACCCACCTCCTTGTTTGCCACCAGTCCCATAAAAAAAGTTAATAAGACTCTTAATTAGAACACTCAATTGGACTTAAAGGCCGAATACGTAACCTTCAAACCCCTAATCCAACCTAGTATATGTTATTTATTTATAATAGTTAACTACATAAGAGGACGTAATCATAGTTGGAGGAAAGACTCTTATATTTTAGCAGTCTATTATTTTCCTCCTGCTCTGTGGCCAACTTTTATAGTTAACATATATAATATTTTGAAATATCTATTGACAGATAATTTTCAATAAAATTTTGTAACTTATTAATTTGATAACAAAAGATAACATCTCGTGGCATTTTTATCAGTTACCGAAGGACATCGCTGACCATTGATATAAATTAATGTTATTGATATAGTACACCAGGATATTCGATAAAATATCGATAAGAGCGATTTATAACAAAAATATAGATACATAAGTGATACATTTAGATTTTTATAAGACATACGTAAAATTAATAAAAACAAAATATTTAGATGCTAAATTGTATGACATTGTCATGAATAGGAACAGATACTGTAGGTACTGTAACTCTCAATAAAATAAATAAATAAAACAGTGGCACTACAACCTTTTAAGGTCTGGGCCTCAGATTTCTGTATCTGTTTCATGATCATTTGTAAATCTAATAGGTAAGTAGGTGATCAGCCTCCTGTGCCTGACCCACGCCGTTGGCTTTTTGAGTCTAAGGCACGCCGGTTTCCTCGCGATGTTTTCCGTCACCGATCGAGCGAATGTTATATGCGCACATAGACAAATCACAAAAGGCCATTGGTGCACAGCCGGGGATCGGACCTCAGGGATGAGAGTCGCATGTTGAAGCCACACTGCTTTCTGTAACTCTCAATATTGGATCTCGATTTGATTGATTCGTCCTTAACGTTTTGTGTATATTATTATCTTATTTAGCCTTTATTGTAAAGTTATATGAAGTTCAGATTTTTGTTTGGTCTTCAGTGTAGGGTTGTTTTTCAATACTTCCATCCATTGCTTGCTCGCTACAGCCGATGATATCGTTGGACCGCGGTTTTTCGGTCTACCTTTCGCCGTTGACGACTTGGGCCGAACTATTTCGATACTATAAATGTCCATCTTTAATTGTAAATTTTTTATGTTACATTTTTGACTTACTATGAAAAAAGTTAAAAACATGCTAAAATATGAGTCTCTTTTGTATAATGCATATGGGGTTAAAATTATCACAAATAGTCACCTCCTAACGTGAACACGAATTACCAATAACCCTGTTTATACTTATGCTTTAAATAACATATAGATAGCATTTTATCATAAATTATCAACGAAACACAACAATATTATTTATTTACACGTAAACAATATAGACCAGTGCAGATAGCCTTTAAAATAAATAAAAAGTGAAAAAAATTACAGTAGGATGAAACCCATTAGAAAAGCAGGGGAATATGATCAAAATGAAAGGAAAAATAAATTACGGTCGATCTGAGGTCGGGAAGGGGTAGGGGGGTAGTTTTAAGGGTAAAAAACGGTTTATCTCGATTTCCGGCAAAACTACAAGTTCTATCGAAGAAAGTTAAATGGCAAAGTTGTAGGTAATAAAAAGATCTAAAACTTTTGTATTCACACATTTTTCACATAACCTCAAAATTTATGTGAAAAATTCAAAAAACCAAGTTTTTGGTTTTTATTTTTATCTTGTAAACAAAAATATTTTTTTTAACGAAATTTGGTGAAAACTTACCTTTCTATGTCCCAAATACGCTGTAATTTATTTGATTAAAAATATTTATTTGTTTATGTTTATTTATTAAAAAAAAAAAAAAAAAAAAAAAAAAAAAAAAAAAAAAAAAAAAAAAAAAAAAAAAAAAAAAAAAAAAAAAAAAAAAAAAAAAAAAAAAAAAAAAAAAAAAAAAAAAAAAAAAAAAAAAAACAAAAAAAAAAAAAAAAAAAAAAAAAAAAAAAAAAAAAAAAAAAAAAAAAACTTATAAAACCTTCGATAGGACTTGTAGTTTTTTGAGGTTGGAAATCGAGATAAACCGTTTTTTGTTTTTTAC
Source organism: Pieris macdunnoughi (assembly GCA_905332375.1). NCBI lineage: Eukaryota > Metazoa > Arthropoda > Insecta > Lepidoptera > Pieridae > Pieris > Pieris macdunnoughi. The sequence goes on along the minus strand of CAJOBZ010000036.1, from coordinate 520,712 downwards.
CTTCGATAGACTTGATTTTGTGGAAATCGAGATAAACGTTTTCCCCTACCCCCCCTACCCCTTCCCGACCTCAGATCGCCCGTAATTTATTTTTCCTTTAATTTTTATAATATTCTCCTCCTTTTCCAATAGGTTTCATCCTACTATTATTTTTTTAGGTTTCAAAAATTATCTGCACTGGTCTAATAAGCATAGAACACGTATCAAAATCAGCATGGACTTTGCCGGCCTTATAAGGGGTAATGTTGCCTAGGCAATATATTACCTACATCTAATATATAAAATTCTCGTGTCACAGTTTTCGTTGCCATACTCCTCCAAAACGGCTCGACCGATTCTCATGAAATTTTGTGTGCATATTGGGTATGTCTGAGAATCGGACAACATCTATTTTTCATCCCCCTAAATGTTAAGGGTAGTCCACCCCTAAATTTTATTTTTGTTATTTTTAAATATTTTTTTCTGTTTTTATTTTGTTATGATACAGCATTAAAAAATACATACAAACCCCTAACTTTCACCCCTCTACGATCAACCCTATTTTTTTATTATAAATGATATATATGGCAAAACGACGTTTGCCCGGTCAGCTAGTAATATATATAACTAAACCACAACTTTCCACCATTTACTTCTCTATGCTTTATACATATATTTCTGGATATACGCAAGGGTTATATAAAACCATATTTTACCTATATGCTACTATAACCACTATAATATATAATAATAGGTGTTGGTTGTTGAAGCGCTTTCAATTCTGAGCTGCGTTCAAATCCCTATAAAGTTCTGTGTTCTAAGGGTTTAGTGTTCTACACATAGTTGCTCCGTGAAGGTAAGGAGACCTTACTCTAAATCAAACAACATATGTCCGGTACATAACCAGACTTGTTTATAAAATAAATCATCACAAAAATTGTGGCAATCTGTGGCCATGGCCCATGACCCATGTTAGGTTGGACTAATAGAGGGATTATTATGATTGAATGTTTGATGCATGACCAAAATGCATGTACATTTTAACGATAAACAAATTAAAGCCGAGATATGGAAATCCTTACATTTTATAAAATGAAATTCTCCGGCCACGATTATCTGTATGAACGCGACAAACTCAAAAACTACCGAACAGATTGCTATACAGTTTTTAAATATATTTAATTGAGTGATCATTCTTCAAGTACTTGTGAAAATAATCTGGGGATGTTGGCGAATATTTAAGTTGATATGACTCTGATTTAAGATAAAAATATAACAGGAATACGTGACTTTTACACTCAGATTAGATTAGCAAAAGATAAATAAAATTTTATTGTATTTATTTTTGTTACGAGTAACCTAATCCTCGAAATCCTTCAATAATGTGTCAACAATATTTTTTTTTAGCATTTTCAGATCTAGTAATAGGTTCAGATATACAATTTTATAATAAAGGGGAAAAGAAGAAATATATCTAGCTTGCAATATATTGTAGGTATGCTATTAGTCAGGTTTAAGCTTATTTACTGCTGTTTTAGATATTCATATGTTTATATTCTTTTGGTTGTTGGCCTAGTGGCTTCAGCGTACGACTCTCAACCGTCTCAGGTGGTAGGTTCGATATAGCTGTGCACTAATTTATTATGCGTCTATGCGCGTTTAATACTCGTACAGTGAAGGAAAACGTCGTAAGGAAACCGGCATGTTTAGACCAAAAATGTCGACGGCGTATGTCAGGCACAGATTCTGATCCCCTACTTTTCTATTAGACAAACAAATGAATACGATTCAGATACAGAAATCTGAGGCCCACACCAAAAAGGTTGTAACGCCTAACGGTTGTAATTAAAAACATAATACCTACTTTAAAAAAATCAAATTGCAAAAATCTATGGAGCAAATTAATAGGGGTTAGTAATAATTTTACTTATGAACTATGTTACTTTATATAATAAATAAGATTGAAGCTGTGCTTCCAAAGTTATCAGCCCCTTTTATCGCTATTTCGTAGTACGGAGCCTTCTTCCGCCTGGTTGCAGAATTATAATCTTTTTTTTAATTTTGTCAATATGTCTATGAAATTTATAATTATTTTTAACATGCATTGTCTTAAGTGCCTTTTATCTGTATATTTATAGCGATGAATCATTCTCAGAATCTCAGATTCTTAAGTATTACAGATTCTATGATATTTATCGGAGTAGACACGTATCAGATAACTGTAATAAATTTAAATTACAGACAGATTGGAGAGGTTGTAATTCTGATTTCCCTAAACTTACATACATCGCCATTCGCCTATTCCTGTCATATTACCATATCAGTTCACTTTAGACAGTGCCTTATACATTTTGATTTGCTAAAGGCGTTTAGAATTTTGACAACTGTTTAAAATCTTTTTAAGGGATTGTCGAAACAGTTCTGTAACTCTAAAATACAAGATTTTTTAAATTTATTTATTTTACAGAATCTCTATAAGTATATATAAAATTCTCGTGTCACAATGTTCGTTCCCATACTCCTCCGAAACGGCTCGACCGATTCTTATGAATTTTTTATGCATATTCAGTATGTCTGAGAATCGGCTACTATCATATATATATCTTTCAAACCCCTAAGTGATATGGGGTTTGTATTGTTTTTTTTCTTTCTACAGCGTACAAAATACATACAACCCCTATTTTTCCCACCTCTTCGATTAGCCCAATTTTTTATTATAGTAGATAATTATTTTTATTGAACAAAAAAATGTTTCCTACAAATAATATAAAAACAACGTTTGCCGGGTCAGCTAATATAATAAAATTATAGGTATAAACCATAGCAGTCTTCTTTAGGAACACTACAAATGCATATAAGTTTAACAATTACTCATAAATGACTTGACTTCTTATTATGACATTTGCATGCCTATCTATATATGGCTGATTGTGCGGACTTTTCTTGTTGTTCGATTTTTTTATTTTGTACCACTATCTTGGCAAATAAAGGATTTATTATTATTATTATTATATAAAAGTAGTTTTTCAACTTACTTTTTAATTGGCTAACGTTAGGCTATCTAATAACTGACTCGGTAGCCTGTTTATTTCGCGCGGTAGCAAATACATAAACGTCATATATATACGTTGTTTTCTCGACATATAGAGCCGAAGTTATCTGCCATTGTTAACATAGTAACATTTTATACATAAATATAGTCTGTAACACAAAGGAAGCCGAAGTCAGTTGAGCTTTACGTTGTAACAATGATGTAAAATCTCTCATGAGCGATTTATATATTATACAAAAATATAAATACAGACCTTTCCTTGAATTGTTAAACAAATGATAAATTTTATTATAAAAGTAAGAATAACACAGCTAAAATAAAAAGAAATACTATAATAATAATAAGATTAGCAAGGTAAAACAAATATTTCCTTTTTAGATTTTAATTTAAATGGCCATAAACAAAATGTTGCTAACACCTTTTATTTAAAATTAAAGGAATGTTCGTAGCCCTACCAGCCCCTGGACAAAACCCAGGGGAGCCAACCGTCCTCTGTCACACACGATTGATCGCACACTGTTCCCGTCTTGTTACCATTATTATAATTCTACACCAGACATAGTATATATGAAAAATAACCTAACCTTAAATCTTTGTTACTTAAAAACTAATTGTAAAATTCTAAATATTAACTTGTAATGTATCTATGTATTTACATATCCCTTAAAACTAAATTATTAAATTTGCACCCATATAACTAAAGTACTATTTCGTCTCTTTCAATCAAGTTGTGCTTACGCTGTGATGAAAAGAGACAAAAGATTTATTTTAAATACAGGAGGTATTAACGTCATACAAAAATGTATATAATTTTGAATTTGCTATTAAAATTGCCATAAAACTATTATTCTAAAGGTTTTTCTTATCAAAATTTGTACAACAAGATCCCTATTTCAATTCATGGGTCGGCTCACAATCTTTTCTACTGTCAGTGACATCCAACCTTATATTATGGAATAATGGTTTGACAGCTTTTATAACTAGCCGAGTTAAAAGCGCGTTGACGACACTAACTTATTATAGCTTAATTTTATTGCTCATACGGACAGTGTCATATAGAATTTATTTTAATTCTCTGTGGACAGCAGACACCAATATAATCTATATTATAAAACCGGGTATTGTCATTCTTTGACAGATATAAATGCGAATTTATTCTCCGTAATTCGACGTATGACGTTTCAGCAATTGTGATCAGCATTTATAGCCATTAAAGACTACTATACTTATTATTAAACATAAAAATACGTAGATTTAAGGGTTAGAATTATTGGAATATCCACATGAAGGTCATTGCTTTAAATACATACTGTACACTAGCGGCCTGTCTCAGCATCGCATTTTTTTTAAAATATTTTGGTAATACATATAGCTACAGGGATAATGGAGCATTCTTATGGCGAAAGAAATTTTGAATTCAAATCAAATATATTTATTCTTTACAAACATACAAGAAAATCCATAACTCTTTGTAATATTAGTGTAGACTTAAATGGTTTAAATAACTTTTAGAATAAATCATGTATTTTCCTGACATCGAAGCTACAGCGGTTGATACAGTAAATTAAGTATTTTTGTTTTTTTAGGCCAAAGCGTAAATGAGATATTTTCCGAACGGTAAACGAGATAATCCTGTCATCAGCCCCATTCCCCATACCCCAAGTAAATACGGGGTGATCCGTCAAACCGTCAACCCATAATGTATGGAGGTAAATTATTAATATTTTTGCGGAATTCGAACGAATTTCCTTTGGCTTTTGGTGGACTCAAAGCTATAGCTGGTATAGGACTAGAGTAGCTTATTTTGTAAAATCTATTTCGTTGTAAACATACACACACCTGTCATTCTCAATACATGCCAAAATCTAGTAAACAATTATAATAATTTATCTAAAAAGATAAACCCATTTTGACATTTGTTGTGTACTTTGTTCAAGCCACGGTCGAGAATTATGTGTAGGGGAGCGCGGGGTGTTGTAACAGGGGTAAATAGTACAGACCTTTTTCAATAGGAATTTGATTTTTATTCACGTTTTTTTTACCTAATCTTAAACTTATAACATGCCACGCCACTTTAACACAGCCAGGGTCCCACCAGACGGCGTAGTGAGTGGGTGTGTGCAAACGCTTTATTGTTGACAGGTAACCTATAATTTTACTTACGTAAATTTTCGGTTAGTTTTACTATTTTCGTAGCTTTGAAGTTTTATGTATTTTATTTTATGCTAAAATATAACTATTTATGATGATGTGTAACAGTTTTCGAGATTACTAAGTTGATTTAATAGTTCGTATAAATATTAAGACCTATACCTAGGGGCTAGTTGTAACAACCTCGGGGTTTGTTGTAACATGTTACAATTTGCCCCAGATTGCTGTAAGTTACTGACGACCGATGTTTATTTTTCCCGGCTAAATACTCAGAAATTTTCATTCGCGGTGGACCTCAAGATTGCATTGAGCTGGCAATTCTTCAGGTGATGACTGAAAAAGAATTTGATTTTTATAGATCATTTTATCAACGCGAAACCTACCAGAAATAGCGTTCTGTTATGCTCGATAATATGGCTCACGTATGAATATTGAGTTGTCGAAAGCCAAAGAAAACAATGTTATCATGTTTCGTTTCCCCCTGCTCCCACAATTTGCAACCTATGGTTGTAGGAGTCTACGGCCCTTTTAAAAACCACGTAACAGAGCAAGACTGCATGGATGTATAATAATCCAGGAAAAACGATGGCAATTAATGACATCCGAAGTGTAGTGAAGGAGTCATTATACTTGCCTTGAACCCTGCAAATATTCAGTGGTTTTGAAGCTTTGGTATTGGTCTTTGAATTTTTAATATTTTCCAAGCTAGTGACTTTGCGCTCCTCTTATGTTACTGATCGTCCAGATCCTACAGAACAATCAGAAAATGTTCTAAATGAAGTGAAAATGTATCGTTGAACTTGAACATCCACAACTATTTAGTAGATTCTGCTCCTGAAGTGGATATCAGCACAACAGAAATAACGCCACATTGAAACTGCGAACAAACCAACTCAAGTTGCTTGGTCAAAATCAATTTTCCCAATGAAAGAAGACCATTACCAAAGGCGCCACCACGAAAAACAAATATAATTTGCAGACGCAAAAGGAAGTATCCTATTCTGACAGATACGCCTGAAAAAGAAGCTTTGAGAGTAGAATATGAAGAAAAAGCAAAAAAGATGATAAAAGAAAAGCGAAAGGGGAAAGGAAAAGTTAAAAAAACTGCGAAAAATAAAGATTGAAGGTGTCACCTTTTTGTTTTTGTTGTTGTTACAACTAGCCCCAACCACGGGGTAAGTTTACACTTCCCTTTTTTCAAAAAATCAATTGTGAGAAGTTACCTGTGATTTGAATTTCAATTCGACTTCATGATTTGGATGAGTTTTTTGGTATTTAGCCAATACACTTCTGATATTCAATTTTGTTAAAATTGTTACAACTAGCCCCTCGCCCCCTACTTAGCTAATTAATGCCTAGCACTGCCTAACTGGCATTAACAATATCTTTTTTATTTTCTTGATTTAAAAAAATATATATTTCTTAAATAAAATTAGCTACAAAACCAAAAAATCACAAGCTTGCACTTACTTTTATTTGTATAATATAAATGTATGCTGTAATAGAAATCTGTGATCGGCCGTATCTATTACTATGAATTTATTGTTAAAAGCGCTGTTGATAAGATTAAAATAATAACAAAACTTTATAGGCTATGAACCGATTTGAAAATCGAATCTGAGAGGAGATGTTATTGAACTCACAGTTGCTTATATAAAGTTATTTGCTGGATAAATCTGTAATACGCCATATTGAAGACTCTGTATTCATTGTTTTAGTAAGTGAACTTCATAGACTGCAGAAGTATTTAATAAGAATAAATGATATACATTATCAATAAAAAAAGAAATCGGTTCATTTAAAAAATAGTGTGCACGGTCAGTCAGTTTTCAAACATCTTAAAAAAAATCCGGTTTGATATAATCATAATTAGCAAAATATTATCTGACTAATAGTTATCGTTTGGAAATATGGCAATAGTTAAGCATTTAATTGTAGTTCAATTTAGTTTTTTCCCAATAAACACACGAAATGAACAACGTAAATTCTTCTACATATCTACTTAAACTATCTAATGCAAATTAACATCTGGCTTCCAACTTTTTACCTAAAAGAATTTAAGCAAACATGGCGGTTAAAAAGTGAGCGCATCTGCCGCATTGTCCAATCGCCGACCAATCGCACGCATTCCCGCTCCCCTAGCTGTCAGTTAGCTGTCAAATTCCAATTTTTTTTACTCGTCAGGGCGTTGACATGCCAGTACATGGCCCTAACAATTGAATTGATTGAATTATACTCAATTCAGACACCATTATATCTGTGTAGCCATTACCACCCGCATGATGGGGTTATTTGCAAGCTATTACAGCAAATATCGTGATAACAACTTTGTTGAATGTTAATGTTAAGTGATTTTGCATAATTGGTGGGAATATTGATTGTAACGATGTGTTTTGCGTTTTATATTATGTGTTACGATAATGACTGAGTCCGTATCAATTTAATTAACAATAATACGACTTACTAAAAGGTACTTAGTCGAATGCATTATATTTATCTTTTATGGTAGAATAATTATACTGATTTAAAGAAGTGTTGGCCTAGTGGCTTCAGCGTGCGACACTAATCCTTGAGGTCGTAGGTTCAATCCCCGGCTGTGCACCAATAGACTTTCTTTTTATGCACATAAAAAGAAAGTCCATTGGTGCATTAAACATTCGCTCGAACGGTGAAGGAAACCGGCTTTTCTTAGACCCAAAAAATCGACGGCGTGTGTATACAGAAGGCTGATCACCTACTTACCTATTAGATTGACAAATGATCATACATTTCTTTATCTGTTTCTTCTAAATGTGTCTGGATTATATAAGTAAACAATAAATAAATAAATAACAAAAAAAACATTTGGTGCTACAACCTTTTGAGCTGGGCCTCAGATTTCTGTATTTATATGTAATCATATGTTTTTTATTAATAGACAAGTAGGTGACCAGCCTTCTGTGCCTGAGACACACCGTCGACTTTTTGGGTCTAAGGCATGTCGGTTTTCTAACGATGTCTTCCTTAACCGTACGAGCGAGTGTAGAATGCGCACCCTACTGACAGTCTAATGGTGCACAACCGGGGTTCGAACCTACGACATCAGGCATGAGAGTCGCCCGCTGAAGCTACTAGGTCATCACTGCTCTAGAGAATTTGGGAGCTTTCAAGGATTACGTAACGAATTTTGGCTGGGGGGTCCTTTTGTAAAACGAATTTGTTAATATTATTTTCGACTTTCCACTACTTTACACCACATAATGGTAACTTTTAGGTATAAAGAGTCACTAGGTGGTCATGAAACGTTTTACTATACTTGGGTTCTGAAAAAAGTTACGGCGCGTTACATGGGGGGGGGGTCAATAATCTCCAAAAATTGCGTGACGTAATACTTGAACGCTCCTTTAGGTACTTAATATTTTAAATATATGTGAAATTAAAATGAGGCGGGCAGAGCCTTAAATTTAGCCTTCATATCGTCTAGCTATCATTGAATTATATACACAATATTAGATTCACCTTGATCAGAATCACGCAATATTGACTCGGGCGGTGTTTGCGCACAGAATCACACGCAACTCGCCTGCGCAAACATTTGGGCGCGTAATGGATTAGTGGTGTACCGTCAGTCGTCTCCTGTTACAAGCAAATATTACCACTTCGTCAGCGCTACGCAAGCATCGCTATATTTTATAAATGGAATACCAGAAATACTAAATTAAGACTTTTTGTTAATTAAATTTCTTTAGCTGGTAAAATGATTCATTTGAAAGGAGTATTGGGCTAGTGTCTTCAGCGCGTGTCTCCCATACCCAAGGTTCAAACCTATGGCGGTTCGCACACCGGCTGTGGGACCTTCTGTCGAAGTGCGCATTTAACACTGCCTCATACGATGAAAGAAAACATCGTAAAGAAACCGACAGGCCTAAGACCCAAAAAGTCGACGGAGTGGCTCAGGCACAGAAGGCTGGTCACCTACTAGTCTATTAGAAAAACAAATGATCTCGAAACAGATACAGACAGAGATAGATGCAGTTAGTAATAATTTTACTTAAGAAGTATACCGAGACATAAAAGGTTGTACTTGCGTTGGTTTTTAGTTATTTATCGGCGATTTACGATAAACAACTATGTTTGAAATTTGATTTATATAAATGTGTGCTCCCATTTGGTTCTACCCATTGAAAATGGGGCTATACGTTACTTTTGTTTTTATTAGAAATTATTCATTAAATGTCTCATGAAGTAAGCTGAAATAATTGGTATTAGCATCTTGTGAAATAGTTTTTTTCTATTTTTTTTTGTTGATAAATATTGCCAACGTTCTGAACACTGATACATTGGTAAAAGAACCACAATATACACTTTTTAATGTGACATGTACTTATAGGCAAGAGATAATACAAGTATTAAACAAAACAAATTAATAGTTGTTGATTAAGTTAAAGTTAAAGTGACGGAGAGTTACTTGCTAGTTCTCGTCTGTTCTACGCCATTGATTTGAGAACTGGCAGTACTTAAAGAAAATTTAGAGTCAATTATATGATTAGTGTAATAAGAGTCAATATATTTTGACTTGACTTTGGCAAGAAGTTGCACCACCATATGCCTAATTTCAAAATAAATAAAACACACATCATAGATTGATTTAGATAGGTTAGAAACGAATAATAATGGCGTTGAGCGTTCAAGAAGCTAAAATGCTAATCTAGGTATATGAACATTTTCAAGCTGAAACATAGACATCAGTCTGGAGAGAACAGATGGAACAGAAGTCAAAATAATCAAATTATAAAGATGGAATTTTGTAGCGAAACTTGATAATATGAAAAATCTCTCATACTTTACTCTGTCAGGTTTAGTTAGTAAACAATTCAATAAGTTAATTTTATAAGAACAATCCACAAACTTTAAGTCACCTAATAACATTATTTAAGAATGATAGAGAAACTGTTTACGATTCCAATTGGGACGTTGTTAAAATCGTTCAAAATAATATTTTGATAACAATTATGAAAAGATTAGCAAAAATTATCAGGTGCTTAAAGCGCTTGATAAATACTGTGTTTCTCTTCATTCAATTTAAAACATTTTTAAATTAAACATCTTAAGTTTTAACCGTTCATAATGCATTTGCACCCGAAACTTCAAGTGCTTCGGGCATTGCACAAACAAACACACAACCGCCAGTATTTGTTTTGTTAACGGATTGCGTCGGTTTAGTGGACAACTGTCTCACGTTACCAAACATATTACCTTTGTGACAGGGCAACTTTCAGGGTTGCAGCGCTAAGCATGACTCCTATACGAGTACTTTGCGTGTTGTTCCCACGATAATGTAATTGCGTGATCCTATTTCACCATGCCTACTGCTGATAGAGGACAAATCTTTGTTTTTTCGTTTATATATTTAAAAAAAAATTATTAGTATACTTAATTACTTAAAGATGCCATGTGGAACATGGTGTAATGGTTGCAGCTCCTTACAAACATTTTGTAAAACAAAAAACTTAGCAATTAAAAAGAGTGGCGAAGAGTTTATTTCCAGTTCTTCTCGTCCGTTCTACGCCCTTGATTTAAAAAATAATGTAAAATTAGAAACATTTAATATGTGGTTCTTTATTGACGTTCATAAGTGTACATTATGTTACCTAAATTAATAAATGATTTTTAATTTGAATAAGTTGTATACGTACTAGATTTTGTTATACAAGTCATATTTCACACCACGACTCGACTCTGAATCTCACCATTAACTAGATAAATTCTAAATTAATTTTAATTGGAACAGTGCGTAATAAAATGTAAATTTTTATTAAGGAGTGGTTGGAATTTTAAAATAGCATTGTAGTCAGAGTTGTTTGGCCTAGAGCCTTTAACTGTCATCCCGTAGGTCGTAGGTTCGCATCCGAGCTGTGTCAATAGACTTTCTATGCGTACTCGTAAGGAACATGAGGAAACCTTAGAACCAAAAAGTCGATGGCTGTCTCAGCGCCTGACTGATCTTACCTATAAGAAAAATAATCACGAAACAGGTAGACATCTGACGCTAAAACCAAAAGGCCACTTTAAAAAAAAGTTATAAAGTTTGTAGGTATATAAGTTCGTTCGTAGGAACTTCTCTCCAAAATACTGAACCGACTTCCTTCAACAGTGGAAAGCCATGCGATAGCTATACTTGAGTAGTGTGCTGTGTTAGCCTTCCGTTCCACCGGAGTATCCGAAGAGTTATGGAGAAAAGTGGGCATTTGTACACTCTTGTGTAAACAAGCAACTCGATGTATCGGTTAGGGCTTTTCAAGACAGGCACGACCTTCAGTAATGAAGAGTACGAAGAAGAAGAAAAAGACATTCTTATGCATTGTAACAAAAACAAAACATTACATTATACAAAAAATAGATTCGCCAGTGTCCCGTATGTGACCGAATCAGGAAGGAGAATCTGCGCTCGAATCCTTGTGCATTATAGTATCTTCTGATTAAATTGCCAGTCTCTTCTTATTTTATAATGGCTTCCCATTTAAAAATATAGATTCGCCAATGTCCCGTAAGTATGTGACGGAATCGGCTCGGATCCTTGTGCATTATAGTATCTTCTGCTTAAATTGCCAGTCTCTTCTTATTTTATAATGGCTTCCCATTTAAAAATATAGATTCGCCAATGTCCCGTAATGTGGGAGAATCGATGGCAATACAGATTAGTCTTCGTGACCGAATCTATGAATATTATTAGACGTTTATGATAAGTGTTAGTGCACGTTAGTATTAAGTGCTACACAGTGAAAAATCCTTATTAATAAACTTGGTTTAAGACTTAAATTACTTATTAGTCTTAAGTAAGGCTACATTGTAATGTTCCATGTCGTAGTAAAGACACATGTATTAAATAAAAAAAGTTAGCCGTTTATTATACAGTGAATACAGATCAAAATACAATAATTAGATAAGTACTAAAATAGATTGCATTATGCTGTAGGTACTGTCCTCTTTACAACATCACGTTAGAATTTATAAAAACTGTAGGTATTAATGCCTGAACTCAAGCAACTTATTCTAGGCATGTAATAAAATAGGCATTCATTATGAAGATGTTAATTAAATAACTAATAAGCCAAGGGCACATGGGCCGGACAGGCGGACAGTGAGACGTGTCAATTACGAAAACAAGGGATTAACTTGGACCGATAGGGTTGTTAATTTGCGACTCATGCGATATTTTCATTTCGTTATTTGTGACAGATTGGTTATCTTAGATAGGTCGGTTGAAACACGTTTTATAACAATAGTTATATATCCGGGTTCTAATATCACTTTACATTACATATAAAAGCTCACTTGTAGTGTAGAATGAAACTATATGATGCATAGACAAATCGAAATTTATGACACTAGACTTCCAGTAAAAACACAACTTTGAAAATGCACTATCCAACAATAACAGTTAATTGAGTGAATAAATTTATTATTTATTATGTATATAAACACACTAGCAGCTTAATAAGGTGATGCACGCGTATATGGGGATTTGGAGAAATTATCCAACCTATTCTTAAAAGAGTCCAAAGAGGCTGCACTAATAACACTTTCCGGAAGCCTATTCCAGTCGGCTACTACTCAGTTTGGGAGAAAATTCTTTAGGGAATTTGTATTCTATTGAGTGGTCTTCAGTTCTTGCCAGACACGCCAATAGTTTACTTATGACGTTTTACTCCACAGTACGAGCTAGTCTTAAATATGCACATACACTTTTGTCTAGTCTTTATAGTCCATTAGAGCATAGCCGGGATCGAACCTTTGACCTCAAGGTATGATAGTCGCACGCTGGTACCCCAATGCCACTGCTATTTAACAATAAAACTTATTTATAATAAAAAGCACCAAAGTATTTAACATAGGTTGACTACGTTTTGTCAATCACAAGGAATACAAAACGCCTAAACAAATTTAAAGACACATTAACCCGACATGTCCGACACCACGCTCTTGTTTACTCTTCTACAATAATAAACGTCAAAACTTCACTTTTCGGCCTGCAGGTTACCCCGCCGCAGGGGGCCGCTAAGAGCCTGCATTGAAATATCTTTTATCTCAACGTTTGAATTAGAAAAAATTGACACCTGTCATAAGTCAGATCCCACGTCGCTTTTGTATAAATAGTTGCGAATGCGAGACAAAAAGTCGTACGGTTCATTGACTTGCGAATGGACTGATTCATAATATTTATGCACATATTTAAATTATGTATAATTAGCATTGAATGATATATGAAATCAATTTGCAATTAGATATTGAATACAAAAAGTATATGGTTTACTAAAGTACCATAAGCGCGAAATATTAACTCAAAATTGATGAACCAATCAAGCCATAAAAAACCTTAATATAGAAATGTATGTATGCTGTATCGCACTGACTCAGTGGTTAACCTGGGTCCGATTCCTGATAAAAAATATTTGGCTTCAGTCGCCACTAGGCCACCTAAGGTCGTAGGTACGATCCCCGACTGCAACAATGGACTTTCTTTCTACATGCCCCTAACATTCTCTCGAACGGTGAAGGAAAACATCGCGAGGAAACCGGTTGCCTAAGGCCCAAACTCTCGACGGCGTGCGTCAGGCACAGGTGGCTGATCACCTACTTGCCTATTACATTGACAAATGATCATTAGACATTAGACATATCAACAGATACAAAAATCTGAGGCCCAGACCTAAAACGGTTGTAATGCCACTGATTTATTTAGCTTTTGTGTAACATAAGCGTATAAGCCTAAAACATATGCCGAAACTTTTGCCGCAGGCCCCTCAAAACTTTGAACAACATTCCTTATTTTAGCTTGATAAATGAAAATACCTAATTTAAATGTATTATTTCTTTACAGTTCCCAAACTGATGATACCTCCGGCGGACTTTGTGAATCAAGGTGTCCTAGGAAGTCCCCAGGATGGGATCCGAACCCCTACTGGCAGTCAAATGCTAAGCAACCCCATCCTCAACTTGAACAACACCGGCAGAACCAACTTCACCAACAAACAGCTAACAGAACTGGAAAAGGAATTCCACTTCAACAAATACCTCACGCGAGCGAGAAGGATAGAAATAGCCTCCGCTCTACAACTGAATGAGACGCAAGTCAAGATCTGGTTTCAGAATCGACGAATGAAACAAAAGAAGCGGATCAAAGAAGGTCTAATAGTCGCTCCTGAAGTTACACCTTCCACCTCACACGGCATTGGCTCTAATGAAAACAGCCGAGAATCGAGCTAGAGTGACAATTGACATTCCAGTGGAAAATCTAAAATATCATTCGACTATGTGCCAAAATTTTACAACTATAACCGGTGACATTCATCCGTAACTTAAAGGATCTTTGGACAGTTACCGCTCAATGTTAAATAGGTCCTACTGAATAGTCTTACACCGAAATTAGTGGCGATTCGGAATCGAGATTTATCGCGAACAAGGATGTATGTCAAAATTCAATACATACGGGAGTCACAGTTAGCGCACAAGCCTTGTTTCCGAATTACGAGTTTCTCCATACAGATATTTGCGAGAGACATATTCAACATTAGCGGTTGTCTAAAGTCCACAAAGCAAAACACAATCTTTAAAATTTTATTTAATACAATAAAATTTTATACAATACCTACCTTTAGCAGCTACATGCTAACATAATATGGAACATTCGTTGCCTTTTGCGTTCACTGTGTTTTCGTTCAAGTTTTCAAAAAACTTTCCTTAGAGGTCAAGGAATAAATAAAAAAGCCGTCTTCGAGCTTTGCAACGTATTGCGATTAATAATTTATATTTAATGTATAATTTTGGCAAATAGTAATAAAAACATTTCCCAAGGTTTTGAGAACAGTGGCTAGTCTACGATGATAAATATCCCTGTCAAATGTAAGCTCAAATAGATTAAGCTTCATATTGTAGATTAGAAATCGTAATGGTTGCAGATAATTAATATAATATTTTGTAATTTTTGCGTAAAATGATGCTAGCGTATTGTTAATTTATAAGATTTTTAATAATTTTATAGGTGCTTCATTGTTTAAATGTGGAATGAGATTATTTACTTTAAGTTTGCAACATTAAAATTGAACATACCCAGGCCATGTATGTAATATATTCAGATACGGAAATATAACGTAGAGAAATGTTAGTCTGTGGTTCAGTAAAATACCAATTTTTTTACGTTCAATTGATGGTATTACGGCAACATATTCTTTAAAATGGCAAATACTAGTGCAGACTAGAATAAATGGTGGCGTATTTAGATATTATAAATTCCTTGGGTTCTCCAATAGTTTTCAGGCGATCATAAAGTTCATAGATTTAGCGCTAATGTAACATGGATTTTTTGTCATAGACGTGCCGGTTTCTACGGGGTATTTGTTGTACCTACACAAAACAGTTGTACGGAAGTTAAACTTATATCACATAAAACTTTGGTTTTGGATGAAACGCCTGGGTATTTTCAAAAAATGCCAACTCAATTTTATACGTTTTTACATTGTATAATGCTTTTCGTTTATAGAATATTTTTACCAAAGCTGCTAAAACTTATTTATTAAGCAACATTTCAAGTGTAAGTAATGTACAGGATATAAAATAACTGTATATAATTACAATTGGTCTTTAGATTTGACTGTGTGTACATTTTTGTATTGTTAAGTATTTTAAATTCATCAATAAATTAATTGCTCTATTTTCAATTGAAGTTTTATTGTATATTGTATGTATGTAGCAATCAATTTAAAGAGTGTAAATATGTACTTAAATAGATGATAATTGTATTGTCAATTCTGGGGTAAAATTTGATCAAATAAAACGGCATTATTTAGAAAATTAACTTATTTCTTTTTTAAGTCTGGGTACATTATTTCTATATTTTTTTATTTTTGAAATTTAAACGATTTATATTAGGACTATGGTGAAATATATAAACAGAAAACCCGAAGCCTAAAATTAAAATTATTCAATGACAAAACATTTATATAATAGTAAGCAGAAAATTCTATAAAAATAAAAAAAAACACAAAATATTTTGTACTTTGTCCTTAAATTTTATTCGTGTCCTTGATTTCGAATTTCAAGCGATCGTTGTTCAATTTATCAATTATTGATGTGTTCTTAAAGGCTGCTCCGGGCGTTAAAACTCCACATCTAGAAATAACAATCTAAATCATAATATGTACCTTTATTTTTAAAGTAATTATTTATCTGTTCCTGTCAAATTATGTTTATGCTAAATAAAACAGAGTCTGCGCCATCTATGGTCCAATCATAGACACGCGACGTGACCCTTTTGAGTCATTCGTCTTTTGTTTATTTATTAAAGTACACGTCACATATAATGCATAAGTTACAATCTATCTATTATAAAATACATGACAATTACGGATAACATACATTTTACGAATAATAAAATATTACACTTCCAATTTTAGTTTTTACTAGCAATTATATTTAACGTACAGTTGTACATTATCAGAGCACAGTAGTATAGATTCAAAACAACAGTACATGAAGCCATATTAAATTACTATAAATTCATTTACTAACTAATATTTAATTAAAGAGTCTTATAAGACTGATTTATTTTTATAGGTATAGTAGTGAAGTTGTTACAGCAACGTTCAAGAATTTAATTTTCTTACATCAAACGAATACGAAAAATGCATAAAATACATAGTATAATTGCTACTTATTATTAATACATACTTGGGAATTTTTTCTCTCTCCGTAAGAATAGTGAGTGCAGAGTAGATTACAGCAATCGCCGTTCCCTCGTATGGCGCATTTCGTTTACCAATTGGCTAGATAAAAATATTACATAGTATTAGATCTAATAGAGAACGAAAAATCTTTATAACACAATAAAAAGGATGTTTAGTTAAAAGAGAAAGTGCACTAGTATTCCCTGTGTCGTGGGCATCTACTCTCTTCCATTTCCACACGGTACTTGACGTAATAATAATTACTTACAGTTTTATAGTTTAACTATTTAAGATCTACCATATTGACGCTATGAATTATTTTACGTTATGCATTTCAGAATGTCCATTTTGTCTATGTTAGTAATATCATAAACTAGTAGCCGCCTCAGTAGCGCAGTAGTTAACGCGTCTCATCTGATTTCGACAGAAATAATTGTTTCCTGTTGGAAGTTACTGAAGGCCACAAAGTTGTATTTGCCCAGGTACTGGTGTCAAGTTACGAGAACTATATATCGGATTAAATTTTAATCATTTAACATATACAATGAACTGTATGAGTCCACCCCCTCGGTCATGGGGGACATAACTCCCACTTGTGATCAAGTATCACTGTTTGACACTTTTTATATGATAACTAAATAGCTATTGCAATATTTACAGATTATAAACTCTTGTGATTACGGTGTTATTTATAAAAAATAAACTGACTGAACTTACACGAGTTCTAGATCCGCCCTTGGTGTAGATACGAAAAATTTAAAATTAATGTTGTTGCAACACTTGAAACGAACCGAAAGGGAAAAGGGATTTTTTTATATCTCTCATTATATTTTTTATTCTTTTTTTTATTGATTATTGTTATTATGTATGTGTGTTTCTGTTAGTAATAAATGTAATGTCTATGTCTGTTTATTTCGTTGGATGAAAAAATGTAAAGGTCTATCGTCGTCCTTCGTTTGTCGTCGAAAACCATCCATAGCAACCAATAAGAATTGGTATAAAGGTGATATTGATAAAATTTAAAGAGAATACAAGAAAAAAAATGATTACAGATTTTTATTAATCATCTATACTAATATTGAAAGCAGAGTTTGTTTGTTTAGTTTTAATGCCATATCCTCTGGAGCGTACTAATTGAACTTTAATAATAATAATAATAATAAAAACTTTATTAATGACAGAAGGGTTTGTGACAGAAATCATAAATCGCTAGTCCCCACACTAGGGAGGCCCTGTGTTGTGGGTAACTAGAAAACAATTATTTCGTGGTACATGTTAAAATTAGTTAAAAAAAAAGATGTAAATAAAAAAGAAAAAATACTTATAATAGTTATAAATTTAGTGTTACAAATGAAGTGAATGAGTGAGTGTGTGAATAGGTGAGTATGCGCATGTATTTGAGAATGTAGCTGAAAGTTGTTATGATCGTGCACTGTGTCTGTGTTAGTTTATGAAACCTCAAAGTCATACCAAGATATGTAGTAATGCCTCTGTAGATTCGAAATCCAATTTGGCTAGTGTAGTTTCTATGTGACTTGCTAATTTATATCTGGATAGTTTTACGATCTCAGAATCCATAGATTTGGAAATTTTTTTTATAAAGGAAGGGCCCCTAAATGCAAAGGAGCGTTGTCCAAACACAGTCCTTCGTTTTGGCGTTGGGAATGCTAAACGTCTGTTCTTAGATGTGTCCTGAATTGTGAGCCCATGGAATCTATGATATCTTGAACAGGTCGCCAAGATGTAAATATTGTTAACATGTAAAATACTTTGATTTAAATATTGTTCATTTATCGAGGAAGTCTTTCAGCCATATACCATCACGCTTTTACCTTAAAAAATGGGTTCAACTAAAAATTTATCAAATGCCAGTAATTTATAAACGATAATACTCACGTAAACTTCGACTATCATCTCGTCCCGTGGAGCTCCCTTTACATCTCCCTTCCAACCAACTCCCACCATCAGATAATCAAATCTCAGTTTTTCCATTATCTTTTCATCTGGATCTCCATACGTTACCAGCCCCAGTGAGGCGATCCTTGGGTATTTTATAAAGAAAGTAGATAAACAGAAGAATTTCAATAGGAGAAGGATGAGGAAGCCACCAATAATGGAAGCGAGAGAACTGAAAAGAGATGGTAGGGAATGGTAACGCTTAAACTGTATTGGACGGGAGTGCTTAAAATAGTTCTGGGTTCGCTCAACAACGATTTCCTCCGACCCTGGGAATGGTACGCACCAGCGGTTGAATCTCTTATGCACGAAAATCCTGTAATAATAAAATGAACACTAATGTAATCGAAACAATTTCTTTGTCTTTAGTACATAAGCTCTAAAACTACTTTCGTTTTGATGATTTTCCGTTGTTGTTTAATATAACAAATACATTGTTCATTAAAGATATCTCCACGTGTATTAATTCGTAGCACATAATAGCGCTTATACATGAAAGAAATACTTAAAGTAAACTCTCTTTTGAAAACAGTTGTGATTGAAAATTTGCGCCTTTAGTTATTAATGAGCAATTATGTATATTTTATTGATTGCTTTAACATAATTTATAGTAATCGAATCAATTGTAATATTCATAGCAAAATACAATTTAAAGCTAAGTAAAACACCATAAGATTGCAAGAAATCATGAATCTACAAAAAAGAAATCGCTGCGTTGTTAAAATAAGTTCGATAACACAGATAAAAATTTAACATTACGTGTACGTTTCATGTGTCCATCGACATATTATCTATATGAAATATAGTAATTTTTATTTTATTTTATTATTTTTGCTTTGTCAAACTAATTGCATGTTTTGAAGCGACCACTGATTAAGGCTTGTTGCAAGTGTTGAAGCAATTCCAACCAAAGAAACATTATTTAGCCAAAGATCCTAAATGATGTAGGAAGACTTTCGATATCACAGAAGCATTAAACATTTTAATTTTTTTTTCAATATGATACAGTAACTTATTTATTATTCTCTTTACTAATCCATATAAGTATGTGCTTTTAAGTAAAGTACATATATGACCATCATACCTTGTCTTTAATTCCGGCTCCAATTTAAGATCTCTTTGTACTTTCTTTGAACTGCCCCAAAAAGGTTTCGCCATCGTACTGTAACATAATTTTTAAGAAATCATCTCCGTTTGCAATAAAAAAATAATAATAAAAAAAATATATATATATTAATTTTTAAGGAAGAGATAACCACTATTTGAGCAAGAATAAATAATAAGTAACGTGTTTGTCTGATGCGAGCGACTAAGAAGTGAAGCCGACCGTGGTTTTTTTAGTGGAATCTCGCTGTTGTCCTGCGGACATCGAGGATCACCTCGATGCTCCAGATCCTCTCGATGATCCAGAATACGAAATTCCACCCGTTGATACGGGTTGACTGTCTCGACGTCCGATGATGAAACTCAGCTGCAGGTATGAATCCGAACAACTCCTCTGAACACTCTCCATGGTAAATGCGGTAGAAGATGCAGAGTGACCCCACATCTCTACGCAACGCCAAAGGATCAAGCCGCTCGGAGAGGGATTGGTCGTCGACGATTCGAACCGCTCTGCGTTGTATACGGTCAAGTGGAAGGAGCTGGTACTGGGGAGCCCCCGCCCAGAGGTGAGAGCAGTACTCCATGTGGGGCCGAATTTGCGCTTTATATAGTTGCATGCGGTGGCCCGGAGTGAAGTACCGCCTCGCCTTGCTGAGCACACCAAGCTTTTTGGAGGCTAATTTAGCCTTTCCCTCCAAGTGACCGCGAAACTGAACGTCGTTAGATATATTAACGCCAAGTATTCCAATGCTGGCTGTGGCTTTAAGAAGAGTGTTTTCGAAAAGAGGAGTAGCGATAAAGGATGTTTTTTAGCGGAAAACGCGCAAACTTGTGTCTTCTTGGGGTTAAATTGGACTAGGTTTTGTCTGCCCCAGTCTGAGACTCCACGTAGTAGAGTTTCGACTTCAGACACAAGTTTGTTCCGGTACTCATCAACAACTGCCCGAGAAATACCTGCCCGGCCAGTGTAAAAAGTATCCCCAGTGCTGTCATCCGCATAGCAATGAATGTTGCTAAGTTGCAACATATCATTGATATGCAAAAGAAATAGGGTCGGGGATAGAACACAGCCTTGTGGGACCCCAGCGTTCACAGGTTTAAGGTCGGAACATGCTGCGTCAATGACGACCTTGATGCTCCGATCGGCCAGAAAGCTGGAGATCCAATCGCATAATTTCTCGGGAAGCCCATAGGCTGAAAGCTTCGAGAGCAGTGCTCTGTGCCACACCCGATCGAAGGCTTTCGCTATGTCCAAACTTACCGCCAGCGCCTCCCCCTTGGACTCAATTGCCTCTGCCCATCTATGGGTAAGGTATACAAGGAGGTCACCAGCTGAGCGACCACGACGAAAGCCGTACTGAGAATCGCTAATCAACTGGTGGCCCTCTAGATACCACGAGAGCTGGCAATTAATAATGGTTTCCATTATTAATTGCCAGCTCTCATCTCATCGCCTTTTTTAGGGATCGGATGTATCGAAGCGGTCGTCCAGCACTTCGGGACAGTGCCGAACGAGTACGGGTACCGGAAAAGGTGCGTTAAGACCGGAGCCAACTCAGGAGCACAAGTACGCAGCACAATTGGGGGGATGCCATCCGGCCCGCTCGACTTATGAATGTCCAAGGAAGATAGTGCTTTGCGGACAGCACGTTGCCGGAATGTGATTTCCGGCATCGAAGAATCACACCGCGAAATGGTCGGTGGTGATCTTCCTTGGTCATCCAAAGTCGAATTGGACGCGAAGAGACAGCCCAAAAGGTCGGCCTTCTCCTTCGCAGTGTGGGCCAGAGAGTCATCCTCCCTGTGCAGTGGCGGAATGGCGGGCTGACAAAAATTCCCTTGGACAGCTTTGGCGAGAGACCAGAAGGCTCGAGTCCCTGAAGGGAGCTGGGCCAATCTCTCGCCAAATCTGGCAATGTGCTCTGACTTTACCTTAGTGATTTCCCGTTTGAAGAACCTGGAGGCTGAGTTATATGCTGTTTTAAGTTCGCTGGTATTGGCATCACAAGATTTCGCCGCTTCTGCCCATGCCTTAAAGCATTCTCGCTTTCGACGCGAGGCCGCCTTGCAAGAACGTTTAAACCAGGGCTGAGACTTGCCACCGATCGGCACCGCACAAAATGGAATAAAGAGTTCCATGCCCTGCAGAATCACTTCGGCGACAGAGGCGGCGACGGAATCTGGAGCTACCGGCGAAAAGCACATAGGCCCCCAAGGGTAGGACGCAAAGAAAGACCGCATCCCGTCCCAATCTGCTGACTTATAGTGCCAAATACGGCGACAACCCATAAAGCGGGGCCGTGAAGGGCGCGTAGATGGCACAGTACTCCGGACCACACAATGATCCGATTAACCCAATGGCGGGTCAACAGAGACTTGATAGTTCTCCGGATGTGAAGTCAGCAGAAGGTCCAACAAAGAGGGTTTATGACCATCCACATCTGGTATTCGCGTAATCGCAGGGACCATTTGTGTCAGGTCGTAGGCTAAAGCAAAGTCGTGAAAGGATCTTCCCGCGTGATCGGTGGTTTCAGAGCCGAGCCAATCGGCATGGTGGGCGTTAAAATCGCCAAGTATCACGATTTCAGCGGTAGGAACCCTTTCGAGCAGGGAATCTATAGCCATTTGGATGTGCTCAATGAGTCGGTCAGTTTCGGTATTTCCGCTATGGGACCTATACAGGCATGCGTAGAATCGCGGATGGTCATCGCAGTCTACGCGCAGCCAGAGGTTAGATAGGTCCCTTCCTTCAAGCGTCCCGAGGCGACGAGAACAGATATCCTCTCTGACGTACACGCAAACTCCCGCCCGCGGCACAAATGAATGTTCCAATTTGTACCCCGGGTAGGAGAGGTTAATTAGGAAATCTGAGTCTCGGTAAGAAAGAGCAAGGCCGGCTTCGCAGTCTCTAAATGGTAGTGGACTGCGTTGATATTGGAATTGAGACCCCTAACATTTGTGAAGTCCACGGCGAGCGTGGACGGGGGTGCCTTTGTTGAATTGCTCCGTTTGCCCCGAGAACGATAACTGTTTTTGTAGAGCGCAGAATTGCCCCCCCCAGAATACGAAGGGCAGCCTGTGCGTCCACCACCGGGTGCTGAGTGTCCCGGTGTTGGACGCCCAGAGGGGGATTCTCCACCGCGAGCGCGTGTGGTACCCCCCTGGGGTAGATTCTGTTTGTTCTGCACCTTCATATTTCACATGGGGGGGGGGGAGGGGGATGGGCTCCGGGAGTCTCCCTCACCGTACGAAACGCGAGTACAATAAGGCGAACCTATTGCATCACTTCACGCCGGTTTTCTAAGAGACAGTGGTACTGCCCCGGTCGTGCCTGCCCATTTGGCTGAAGCCCGAAGGCAACAGCATGGCACTCCCACTAGGAAAAGTTTCGATTAGAAACTAATAATAAAATGGACGCATTAATGGCTACTTCATTTATGATTGTAATTTTATAAACTTATGTAATAAGAAAAAAATATTTTTTAAATTGTGGCTTTAGGTCGGTTATCGAAAGCAGGCGCGTTCACAGTACTCACACTTATGAAATTTACTATACAGAATGTTTAAAAAATGACTTTTTTGCCATGCTATATATTTTAAATAAATAAATTTTAGTCTACTCTGGTTTTAGTATGGTTGGGTGGGTACTGGGTTGTAAATTAATAAAAATATGTCAATACATATAAATATTATGTGCATACGAGGGTGGATCCAAAAGTTCTAAGCCCGACCAAGAACGCAAAAGAGTAGTTTGTGTAAATATTTTTTTTATTTTTCGACATAAGCTCCATCTAGCTCAACACACTTCACTTTTACTTCACTAACAATTCTTTCAATACTCCTTAGAAACCCCTGTCGCATCTGATGTCAAATTAAAAATAAAAAAAATTTCATTAAACTGTTTTCATTAAGATGCTTAAAATAATTAAAAACATTGTGCATTTCACGAGATTGCCCTGGTAATGTTTAGACGGAATATATTTCATAAGACATTTTTTTCAAAGTATTCCAACCTCCAACCAAATAAGTAAACAATTACAGAGAAAATAATAACGAGAAAAAAGATCAACATGTACAGTAAAGATCAACATAAACAGTAGCAAAAGCAAAACAATAACTGTCTCTTTTATACTCATAAGCTAGACCGAGCGCGAGAGAGACGGACAGTCTTTTCATGATGCATATTCAGTTTGACATAACGCCTCGCGCTTATTCACAGACACTACACAAGCACAAAGTGTAAATGTGTTGCCCCTCGCCTGATTTCTGTATGTTTCGAGATAATTTGTTTTTTTCGTAGAACTTTAGTTCACAAAACAAAGTGCTTTTACATTAATTTCAATCTAGCCTATACAATAATTATGGCTAGTAATATTATGTTGACTTAAGTTTCTAGAATACTAGTGATAGCTTAAGCCAAGGTAACGTTCATTAACAGTCTTAGTCATATAATGTTTTGACACTATGTTCGTGTGTCGGAGATACCGCACTTGCACTTATATTCACTACACTAGATTTATTAACTCAAAAGGTTTAGTTCTCTTTAGGCGTCTCGTTCCTGTTCCGACTATAATCAAATAACATTATATTCTCCTAGAAGCTTATCTGTCAACCCATCAAAAACAGAACTAATACTTTTTACCAACCGAAGAGTTCTTGGACCGTACAAACTTCCGAAACTCTTCAACACTGAACTCATACTCAAGAATGAAATCAAGTACCTGGGTGTGATTTTGGACAGTAAACTGCTCTGGAACAAACATCTAGAACACAAACTAAACAAAGCAACGATCGCCTTTTATCAATGCAAAAAGATGCTAGGCGTGAAATGGGGCTTATCGCCTAAGATAACATTATGGATATACACTGCCATAATTAGGCCAATGCTAGCCTATGGAGCCCTTGTTTGGTGGCCCAGAACGACTTCAAGCAATTCCCGTTCGAGGCTTGCTTTGTCCGCTGCTAGCGGTTGCATGAAAACAACACCAACTGCAGCAATGGAGATGGCCCTGCAGATCTTACCCCTGGACCTACACATACAGCAGGAGGCAGCCCTGGCTGCTATCAGGCTTATGGTACTGGATCTATGGGGAAAAAATCACTACAGTGCACACACAGCGATTCTCAACAGGGCAATAGAGTATCAACCTCTTATTGCTGCGCCCTGTGATAGAATCACTAACCAACTAATATTTAACAGGAAATATCATATACAACTGAGAGAAGAGGAACATGATCGGTCGACCGTAAATGAGCTACGTATATATACAGATGGATCCAAAACAGGGTCTGGCTCAGGCGCTGGCATATTCTCTCTTGATCTCAACATCAACATACACCTACCCTTGGGCACACAGAGCACGATCTTTCAATGTGAATGTGTCGCCTTAACCGAAGCAGCCAGAGCCGTGCAGCGGCTAGGAATTAATGACTTTTGCATTAAATTCGTATCCGACAGTGCATCCGTGCTGATGGCGCTCGGAAACAAAAAAACCAACAGCAAACTAATACTGGAGTGTCATGAAGCACTGGAGGGCATAACCCGAACCAATAGGGTTACCTTGCAGTGGATTAAGGGACACAGTGGATCTCTCGGCAATGATGCTGCGGACGAGCTTGCGAGAAGAGGCTCCGGAATGATGCCTGCTGGCCCGTATCCGCTCCTTCTTTTGCCCTTCTCGCTGGTGCGAACCTGGATTCGCCAGAGATCCGCTGAACTCCAGCAACAACGATGGTCGCATGGTGCGGCCTGCAGACAGTCCAAAGTGGCTCTGCCAGCAGTAAACCCGCAACTGACAAAGCGACTACTTAACTTAAATAGAACCAACCTTAAAATAATGATAGGGACAATAACGGGTCATTGCCTCCTAAATAAACATCTTTTTATCCTAGGCGCGACAGACAGCCCCCTGTGCAGAGGCTGTTTCAGCGCAGAGGAAACAGTCACCCACGTAGTCCTGGAATGCGAGGCTGTGGCTAATCAACGTGAAAAAATCCTCGGAACGGTGAGGTCGCTCCGGGAAGCCTGTGAAGTGCCCAGGAGACTTCTGTGCTTCTGGAAGGAGCTAGGCTGGCTAAATTAGCCAGGACTCGTACGCACAACGGACCAACCACGAGTCTAATTGCGGAGAAAGGAGTCCTTCTACCCTAACCCTAACCCCTCTCCTAGAAGCAAATTAGGTACAAAAAAGTACTCACTCGTAGACCAAAGCCTCCCACGTACTGTTCCTGATGACGTTCTTTGGCAAGCCTCTGATCACGTCAGGCTGTGTCGTCAGATATGCTTCTACCGAATTCAATGTTCCTGTAACAAGTGGAACTATCTAATATGTTGATAAAAGAACACCAAGTTAGTAGATTAAAATCGAAAATACTTAAAAGCTTTATCGCATAAAAAATATTCCGTCTTCAAATGAAAAATACTATGAGTACTTATTACTATACGAATACAGTTCGAAAATGCTTTTAAAAGCTTTATCGCAAAAAAAAAATCCGTCTTCAAATGAAAGATACTATGAGTACTTATTACTATACGAATACGTTTTCAGCAAACGTCACGTGCCCCTGGCGTAAATTTTAATATTGCGAATTCAAGTCTATTTAAAGGCTGCAACCCCGACATTTATTTCTAGTAAACCTTAAAATACATACCCCGGTCAGAATGAAATACCTAAATAATTTTTTGTCGAGCGTTTCTTAAAGAGCGTGTCTTTTTACCAAAAAATTGGATCATACCTGTTAATAATTAAATTATATTATTATTTGGTGCTACAATCTTGCGTAGACGCCGTGTGAGTAGTGGTATATATATACCTTGGAACTGCTGCTGAAGGAAAAGGACTCCCAGGTCAGCAGTTAAGCATCCAAGACCACATGCATTGATCACTAATACACCACTGTCGCATGCTGCGGCATCATATTCCTTGATGGTTTCCAAGAACTTAAACAATACAAGTCATAATTTTGCTTTAAATTTTAAAACAGACAAAAAACTTTAAAAATCTAAAAAAGCAAGTGTTCGAAATACATATTTTTAATTTTATTAAATTTGATGAGGGTGTTCTTTGTGGTACAGCAAGTACAAATTATTCCGATAGCTGGTGCATTCGTGCAAATTTCCTTTAGATGAAAAAAAGATTATATAATTTGATTCGCAGGAATTATGAGATCACAACGTGGTAAACCAAGAACTTGGCATGCCTAGCCAAAGAATCTCTAAATGGACAGTGAAACTATAACAGCTTTTTTTAAATTGAACATTAACTCCACAACAGTGGATAAAAGGACACAGTGGATCTTTCAGCAATGATGCTGTCGACGAGCTTGCAAAGAGAGCATCCGGACTGCTTCCGGCTGGTCCGTACCCGCTCCTTCCCTTGACCTTCTCGAAAGTGCGGACCTGGATTCGCCAAAAAAATCGCCCCATTGAACTGAAAAATCACCGTTGCCCGGAAAACGCGGAATACAGCCATTCCAAAATGGCACTGTCAGTAGTAAACCCGCTAGTGTCAAAGCGACTTCTAAGCCTCAACAGAATCAATCTCAAAATAATGATAGCTAGGGATAATTACGCGCCATTGCCTCCTAAATAAAAATCTCTTTGTCCTTGGCGCGATGGACAGTCCCTTGTGCAGAGACTTTTTCAGCGCAGAGGAATCAGTCACCCACGTAGTCCTGAAATCCGTGTCTTCCCAAGAAGTAGCAATCCTCGGAGCAGTAAGGTCGCTTTGTGAAGTCTGCAAAGGGCCCAGGAAACTTCTGAGCTTTTGGAAGCTGGGCTGGCTTAATTAGCCAGGAAATGCAACGGACCAATGTGAGTCCGCCCTACATATTGAATATTAGAATCTTTACCGTAAGTTCACTGCACACATCTATGTAATGTATTTTACATTCAATGGCTGCTTTAACAAGTGCCTCTCCATACCACATGAACGGTCCGCTACAGTTCATTATGAGTTTACAGCGACGACACATGGCCTTAAGTGATTCTTCATCTTCCGCATCAGCTATTATTATTTGGATAGCCGATACGTCTTCTCCTGAAAATTTAAAGAAAGTGTATGTTCTATTAATAATTAATAAAAATAATATAAGGCTTTATTCAGACAGATTTTTACATAAATTTAATCTTAAACTAGTGACTCTAGTGAGTCGGTGACACCGACAACCCATCTGTTTGCCCAAGTCTGGCAAAGCCCTCCGCCATTTCTGGTCTCATGCTCTGTTCTGAGCTTTCCTTGTCCATATTTTCCCAGTTACGGTTTTTATTTCGGCCTCCCACCTTCGAAACTGTCTATATCGTTTTCTTCTCTTATTTATTGGGTACCAATATATGATCCTTTTGTTCCACTTTTCTATATCTCTTATTATATGACCAGCCCATTTCCATTTCAAATTCAAATGTAAAAATCAATATAGGTAACACATTGTACTCTTATGATCGTCAAAAAAAAAGAAATGTATATGAAATGCTTCTAACTTTACATTTAGTGCCAGTTCTCAAATCAAGGGCGTAGGACGGAAGAGAAGAACTGGCAATAAACTCTCCGACACTCTTTTTAATCGCCATGATTTTTAACACAACGTTTGTAAGGAGCTGCAACCATTACACCATGTTCCACATGACATCCTTAGTAATAATAAAATAAAAATAAAAACAAAGATTTGTCCTCTATCAGCAGGAGGCATGGTGAAATAGGAGCACGCACTTACATTCTCGTGAGCAAACACATAGTCGAGTCAAACGTCACCACAAGTAGCACCCGTTCACGAGTATGACGCATGGCCAGCCATCGGCCCCCTCGCCATATTTTAGGGAGAGAGACAACCCACCGCATGGACGCCGCCACAAGCAATGACATGTAAGCGAGCATGACGATCCTTGAAATGTGGACTTGGCTACATAAGAAAATAATAATAATACTGAAAATAATTTAATACCACATGGATCACGGTTTGTTCCCACTTTACATTAAAACAGTCGTGGATGTTGACGATCGCCCCAGAGTCTGGAAATGCAGCCGAGAGATTCAGTCGCGTAACGCGTTACCTATTTATACTGGAGCAATTCATATCAAAGCACTAGAATCGTTTTAATATTCAGTTATATTATAATAGGCCTTAGCAAGCAGTTTTACTTTAATATGAGATTTAAATTTATTTATTGACAACACCTGTATCTCACTAGCCTTGGAAAGAATTACTCGTTTTATGCAGCCATCTGGTTGGTGCGCTAATTTTGTCTTTATTACGAGTACTATAATTATGGAAGCTACTATTCTTTTTAAAGATATCTATATTTTTCCGCACATACAAAATATTCTCATAAATGTACTTGCCAGAGTCAAAATATGTAATTCCTTAAACTTCCTTCGAACCGACTCCCGTTCATCTATTAATAATTATTATAATTCAAATGTAAGTTTCATAATGTAATGTAAAATAATCTGGTCTAAAGGAGAGGAACTTGATATCATCAACATTCAAAAATTTATGAACCAAAAATTAAATCACTTCACGGTTATTGCATCTCTAATTATTCTGTTGTGACTAAGAATTTGGTTAAATAGTGCTTAAAATGAGCTACAGAGACAAGGTCAATATGATCCCGCATGTCAAATCTTAGAACAGTGTTGGCCTAATGGCTTCAGGGTGCGGCTCTCATCCCTGAAGTCGTAGGTCGCCCTGTACACCAATGGACTTTCTGTCTATATGCGCATTTATTTGCTCGTACAGTAAAGGAAACCATCGGGAGGAAACCAGCATGTGGTTGATTAAAATTTATATATTAGGTTGGGGAAAAAGTCTTTTCGCATTATAGTATGTATGAACTTGTAATAAAATCTCTTTGGCTACTATATACTACAAAACCAGCCAAATACTATATGTCTGGCTGGTTTTGTTTTCATTGAAAGTTGAGATTTTAAAGAAGATAATTCCAAATTCAAATTAGGATAATGTGTGATTTTTATTTATTTTTCGTACCGTCAAGATGAGTGAATCTAATGAAGAAATTCGATACATTTTAAAATTTTCTAACAAAAAAGGTAAATATGAATCGGTTCGATACGAGACGATATTATTTTTTAGATTTTTTTGAAATTCGACTTTTTTAAATTTAATAATCTTACCGTTGTTCTTGGCAACTAGCAAAGCAGCTTCCAATTTTTGTTTAGATCTACCGGCGATTGCCCAACGGATATCCGGGTAATTCCGGCATATTCGTATCATCTCAGGAATCACAAATCGGCCAGTATAGCCGCTTGCTCCAAAAATTATTAGATCAAATTTATCCGCCATTTGTATGGGTTTAGTTTTCAATGACTATTAAATATAAATCACGTTCCACCGTTCGCAACACAACGTTAACTCGATGTTAAGATCTGTGTACTGAAGAACCAACCACAATAATAGGGTAATTACTTAATATTTAATGGAACTGCAACATTAAAAATCATACGTTTTCCATTTGAAGCTCTTAACTACGATGATAAAAATTACAAAAACGGAGATTCTATTGCAGCTCTAAATATACAAAAGTGGTTAATTTTTTGTTGTTTTTCTAAAATCTAAGGTTTTTATTTCCTGTTTACGATAATTACTGGTTGCCAGAGATGTTTTAACAAGATGCACGGGCGTTCGTAAATAAGAGTATAAGAGGTATAGTTCTAATATTTTTTAAATTTGTGTTTATGAAGCATATCCTTGAATATAATGAATATTTTTTCGCGTAAGAAAACAACTAAGTATTATTGAAAATGTCGTATATGGAATCTTTCAAGCAACGTTGCCTTACTTGTTTTATGTTTTTTTATTATATTATATTTACGGGCAAGAGGCTCACCTGATGTAAAGTGATACCGCCACATGGACACTCACATTGCCAGAAGGCAATGTGCGTTGCCGTTGTTTATTCAATGTTCGTGCAAAACGTTTCCGTTTTTATTATTAACACTTAGTTACGTTCTTTTTATATTTCTATTGGCAACCTAGGGAATGTGCGGTACATAAAATCAACTTAAAATGGAGCAATGTAACTTTCAATTAACTCCCTTTTTCATTTCCATTAATCATGAAGACTTTAATAATAATAAATAATATAAGGATTTTTTTGCTGCTCACTGAAGAATTTCCGAACCAGTTCGACTTAGGGTCCTTCAAGAAAAGACCGTACCAATTGTTAAAAGGCGAACATGGTAGACATCGAAACAACCGAGTTCTGAAAACTGTCATTTAATAAATAATAGTTAAAAAAAACTAATTCCTAATTTAGCTAAAGAATAAACAAAAATAAATTATATATAAAAAACCTTAGGAATTATTTTCACTATCAAATGTGCTAAAAAAAAAATAATTTAAAAGTGTCAATTTAGGCTGAAAATGGTAATAAACAAAAAGATAAATCGCCAAAATTATTTATAATACACTACAATATTCTTACGTACGTTTGAAGTTTCATTTTACGCTTTAGGTTTTAGTTTACATTAATTACTCAGAGCTTAGAATCAAAAGAAAGGCCGCTGTTTTTTGAGTTTTTTTATGTCTTATATTTCATTATCACATACCTTGATAAAATCAAACTATTTTTTACTTAACAAATCATTTTATTTTTATTTTTCTATATAATTTAAAAAATTAATAAATTTCTTTATAAAAAAAAAAAAATTTACTTTATTAAAACTTTTTATTCCTTATAACTTTATAAAAAACTAAAAAATTAATAAGATTAGAATGCGCGTTTTTTGACTTTTTATGTCCGTTAATTTTTTTTTTTCGGCTCTAAGAGGGTTATTGCAAAGATTTGTCATCGATCTGGGGGACCAAAAAACGGTTAGAAAAAAAAAACATCAAAAAAAAACAATGAAACAATTTAATTCACGTTTTATTTTCAGGATGAGCGCACGTTTTATATTTAAGTGGATTAAACTTAAATCTGTCAGTAAAAAAAAAAAAAAAAACATAAAAACTTAAAGATTTTAAAAAAAAGGCCGAAAAAAAAAGGGGTTCCCTAAAAGGCCTGCAACACCCCGTAAAAAGTCAGGGTTCAAAATGCCAGTTTTTCGTTCCTAAGGCTCGTTAGTCAGAAGGGGGGGGCGTGGGGGGGGTCCCGCCCCGCGGGCCGGGGGGCCGCCGCGGCCCTGAGAATCGAGTCCGAAGGAGTCGGTTACATACATACATACATACAGGTGAAGCTAATATAAAGCGTGTAAAAATAACCTCGTTTCCCTTATTGGAGTCGGATAAAATATGATCTAACAAACTTGAAAGAAAAGGTTTATAATTTTACTTGTAACCTTTCAAAATTCGTCTAAATACATTAAATAAAAAACATAATAAAAAAATATACTTTATTTAAAATAATAAATAACACGTTAATAATTAACAGCAATAACACCGATACCAATAAATTCAAGAGATCTCTTCAATATTCTTATAACATTAAAAAATTAAAAAGACACATTTTGTATTATTACTAAAAGAATTAAATCTTATTCTCAAACTGTATCATTGATAACTTCAAATTTTAGGTTATTTTCATGGAGGTGTTTGATAATGTTGGTATCTTTGAAAGCAATCCCCGTTGTAAGAACACCACCTCTGAAAAAATATAAGAACGTTTTATTAAGTTAGTTTAAGTACTAATGTCTTTTTGTATTTCTATCTGTTAATAAACAAATAGGGCTTTATACATTTCTCACAAAAAATATAAATATGTAACTATATATTCAAAAGTATTTTTTTTAATTATTATATTTAGTTTACAGAATAATATAATAAAATTACATAAGAAACCCGCTGTGGTTTGTATATATTGTTACGAGCTAGGGGATCGGATAGAAAACGCCATAGATTTATTAAAGGGTTTATTTTCAATTAAATCTACGAGGAATTTGTTTACACTAAAAATTGAAAATCACTAAATACACACACAAAATACTGTCACTAATTACTTTAATTACACGCACTTCACACAGTACTTTATCACTTGTCTTCACTATATTCGAACTTTGTCCATTCGGTATTTATCTCTTGATATCGCATTTAAAATTGAACTAATCGGTAGCGTTTCGGCTCGCTTATATTATATCCCTGGGAACGATGTTCGAGAACTCTCTACTCGCTACTGAGTAGCGATCGCACAATTCTAGAACGTGCGTACTCGCTATCTCTTTCGCACATTTCTCCGTCCTTGTCGTACGGCGTTCTAGAGTGCTCGGTCTAGCTTCGAGAAGGTTCCGATCTTCCCTCTCTCTCGCGTATCATACCGTCCTTGTCCCACACCTAGGAAATTCGTTCTAGAATATTCCTTCATTTTGATGAAGATGGGGTATAACCAGGCCTGAAAACGGGTTTCCTGAAAAGTGTACCACACGACTGCACTTGTGCTGAAACGGCCTGAAAAAATATTTCACCTCCTGAAAACTTGGGTAACATTCTGTAAATTACAGCCTGCTGAAAAGTTCTCTAAGTAGTGGAAAAATCTAAAAACATTGCAGTCGACCCGTCTTCGTAACAATATGTAACCATATCAGTCTTGTTTAGGAACGCGACAAATGCATAAAAAAGTTGTTTTTCAACAGTTAAAAAGTAATTTTATGTATAAATAACTGACTGGGTAGTCCATTTATTAGCCACGGTAGCAAATACCTCATCATTCTCTCGTATAGACGTTGTTTGCTCTCGATGTACAGAGCCGAATGAAAACGATAGGTTTTCGCAATTTACGTTATATATGAAAAAATATTAATGGTATTATGAATGAAATACTGACTCTTTAGGCATTTTGTCCTTCTCAGTAAGTATTGTGAGAGCTGAGAACAAGAGAGCTACAACTGTCGCACCATATCCGGGATTCACACCTGAAACCTGTAATACATTTATATTTAGTCTATTCTTATAACGTGAAACTCGAATGTGAAAATAGCATAACTTATGTATCCATACTAGCTCTAAACAAAGATATGACAACATACCGATGTTTTTTACACATAGAGAGGAGGTTTATTAGGAAAAGCGCGCCATTTTTATGACAATACAAAAATGCTGTGCGTATCTCTGACGTCACTAGCGCCTGCGCAATTATGAGCTTTTTCGGCGCTAATTATTGCGTTTTGTTTTTTATGTCAAATCAAAAAAAAATTAAATTCAAATTTGGAATAATAAAATTTCATGTAATCCAATTACTTATTGCCAGTAAAGTCATAAAATGAAAATAGTGAAACGCTTAACATTTATATAAATAGTATTTGAAATTTAAATGATTTGACATACATCTGTGACACGAGAGATCATCATTTAGTTTAACCAATCACAATCAAGCGAAACACGTCAACGTTTCGTATTTTCCACATTCTCGCATTAAGGCTATTTTGTAAAATAATATGAATTTACCTTAACAACCAGTTTCTTATTAGGCGGTGTGGTGATATCAGTCCCTTCGCTCCATCCCTCACCAAACAGCACAAATGAGAAGATAGTACTATTCATCACTTCCTCACTAGGACCCTCGCGGGTGATGGCACCCAACGTAAAAACACGTGGGTGATTCAGGAAGAGATTTCGAAGGCACCTTAATCTATAAAAGTAATAACAAAACTTAATTCTGTCGAGCACAGACTGAAAATGTATAAGGCAGATACTATATAGAAGTATCTTGTGCAAAAGTTTCAAAATGTATATTTATACGGTCATGGTGTGTGTAGGGTTTTTGGTCAGAAATATTAGATATTTTCTTTACATCATTCGTATAAAACACGATGTTGACAGAATATACCCCTTCTCACAAATAGCTGTTCGAGCTTTGTTCTAATTAAAAAGACAAATTATTTATCGACATTTAATAAACGAAAGTTGTCAATAATCATTTATGTATCGAGATTTTATGGTTTTAAGCCCTAATGTGCGTTTGGATTCCGATAAATACACCAAGGGTTTTTTTATCGGTTATCAATTCGACTTCCAAAATAAGGATCTTCATAACATACATTATTTAATTTTATCGTTTCATAAGTTTATTTATCTAAGCTTATCAAAACAACACAAGGATAATCAATAGAAATAAGGAATATTGTTTTTTTTAAAGGACGGACCTACTGAAGGGAAACAACGTATGTCAGGCACAGAATCTGATTAACAAAAATTATATGCACGATTTGGGTACAAGAATTCATACAATAAAGCGACTTGATCTTTAAAGTATTTAATTTACATCGTGTAAAGAATTAAAAATGTAATAATTATTATTATAATGGATTATTGTTTTTATGATAATTGGTTTTATTGATAACTTTAATTAATAATAAGTATTGTAATTGCTGTAAAAAAAATTACCCAACACTTATGTAAGATGTATGTAATAAAACTCTTTATAGCGCAGCGCGGGCGAGTATTTAGACTACAATTATAAATAACTTAACTTATTATTATGACATTATATTAATGTTCTTATTATATGACTTTATGAAAATTAATATGACATTTGCATGCCCTTTTATAATTGATGGATCTAAATGTATTACTTTTTTGCCAATAATAATCGACTTATTTATTTATTATTAATGGAAACAAATCATTAGAATGAAGTTTAAATTAGTAAAAAACTGTTAAATAAAAAATAGGTCTCTGTTTTTTAATCTAGCTTGTTCTTTCCACGGCCCGGGGTGAAATCTCGCTCGGGGGATTCGGAAATTAGGAAATTAAAATAATAATACAAAAGAGTACTTATATCCATAGTTGCTCCCCTCACACTTTGAAATAAATTTTCCTTCACATTTTATAATTAATCACTTTTCTTTAATTTTTTTGTTTGTTATGTTTGACTATTGAGCAGTGTTGGCCTAGTGGCTTCAGCGTGCGACTCTCATACCTGAGGTCGTAGGTTCGATCCCGGGCTGTGCACCAATGGACTTTCTTTCTATGTGCGCATTTAAGGTTTGGTCAGACAGCGGACGGGGCGGGACGGCGACGCGACGCTGGCGCGACGTGAGCAGATGTAATGTATTAATTAATATAGAACATGTCACACAAAGCCGTCGCGCCCGACGGTAGTACAAGAAAAGTACAGCGGGACGGGACGCGAACGGGGCGTGAGCGCGTCACTACACGTTGTGTTATATGGATATTCGTTGTAGTAGTCAAACCGATAGCGGCGTGACGGCAGCTTTGTATTCATTCAACTACAAAAATGGACATGGAGAGAGTTGAAAAACTAATCGAAAGTGTTCAAGCACAGTTTTTGTATGATTTGGGCCATTCCCAATACAAAATTGCGAGCTTGAAATCAGCGATTTGGGAATTTATAGTAAGAAATCTCAAAGAGCTTGTTTCAAAATGCTCGAGAAATCACGCCGAGTGCGGTGGGTCGGCCGACGCGTCGCTTGCAGGATCATCACGTCCGCAGTGTGACATCCACGCCGCGTCGCCGTACCGCCAGTGCGCAGCGTTGCGTCACCGTCCCGCCCCGTCCGCTGTCTGACCAAACATTTGCTCGAACGGTGAAGGAAAACATCGTGAGGAAACCGACATGTCTTAAACCCAAAAAGTCGACGGCGTGTGTCAGGCATTGGACGCTCATCACTGCCTATTAGATTTAAAAATGATCATGAAAAAGATTCAGAAATCTGAGGCCAAGACCTAAAAGAGGTTGTAGCGCCACTGATTTTTTTTTTTGTTTGACTATTAGTGCTTGTCACGTTAAATCTTGTATTTTATTTTTCTTGTAACAATGTATCAGTTTGTGTTGGCAAGCTTTTGTAAATAAATATATTGTAAAAGTTATTGTACTTGAGGAGTACGTAGCCGATCAACGCAAAGAAGGCGACTGCCATCGCGGACCAAATGCCAGCGAACTCGATATAAGTCTTATTTTGAATCGGTCGCTTTCCATCTCTCTCGTACAAGGTTCTTTGTGTGCGGTATACGATAGGTGCGTCTGCGCCAAAGAGAGGTAAACTTCTTCCAGTCAACCGACGATGGAATGGGTACCTGTAAGAATTGCATTTATTAATTCCGCTGCAACAAGAGTGAAGAAGAGTAGTCTGTCATGTCATGTCTTATGTCTATAGCGGTGTGGGAGTTCCTTTTGATATTGATATTAGTAATAACTAATTCTGATGGTATGGCGATTAAATCATGTTAATATTTTATTTCCAATTATTTGATATGTACCTTTTCTATAAATTGTATTAATTAAAAAAAAAATAAAAATGAATATTATTATTGCTCAGAAATATTTTTAGTTGTGTTACTCAACTAAATTTAAGAACACTTCTATAATTATAACTTGTATATATAGAAACGTATATATATATACGTATATACAGTGAAACTTGGTTAAGTGGGACCTGGATAAGTGAGAAACCTCCATAACTGGAACTTATGCTGAGGTCCCAACACTTTGGCACTGAATTACCTCTGTTAGTGGGACGAGGTAAGCCTCCATATCTGGGATTTGTTCTTTCGATTTATCATCATAGTTACCTCTATAACTGAGACAGCGAGTAAATTTTATATGCATAAACCTCTGTAACTGAGATAACATTTGTTTGTTTACTCATTCTTATTCTACCCACAAATTCCACACGTAATTCCAAGTACGTAAGTAATTTTGAGCTTCAGTTACCTTCAGTTTTAGTTTCGCTTTACTATCATACAGATGTTTATTTAAAAAATGCCAAAACGAAAGCTACAATCGTTATCATTACGTGAAAAACTGAAGTTAATATCCGTTTATGAAAGTGGGAAGACACGCGAAGAAGTTTGTGCCGAATTTAATGTGCCAAAATCTACTCTTTGTAGAATAATTCAGAGTAAACATAAAATTGAATCACAATGTTCTGAAACTGATAACTGAAATAACCTGTATTCTCACCTCTATTAATGGAACCCTCTGTAAATGAGACAGATATTTATTTATACCTGTATATCTGAGACACTGGGTAAGTGGAATACCTCTATAAGTGAAACGACATTGCAGGTCCCTTGATGTCTCACTTAACCAGGTTTCACTGTATATAATATACAGTGAAACCTGGTTAAGTTAAGTCGTAATATGTACGAATATGGAAACAGAATGTATCAATTATAAAAATCTGTCATTTTAGTTTGTCGTTTGGAAGTATCAGCCATCAGATGTTTTTCGATGTTATAAATTTTATCATTTTGGCATTTTTCAAATAAACATCTGTTTGATAGTAAAGCGAAACTAAAACTGAAGGTAACTGAAGCTCAAAATTACTTACGTACTTGGAATTACGTGTGGAATTTGTGGGTAGAATAAGAATGAGTAAACAATGTTATCTCAGTTACAGAGGTTTATGCATATAAAATTTACTCGCTGTCTCAGTTATAGAGGTATGATGATAAATCGAAAGAACAAATCCCAGATATAGAGGCTTACCTCGTCCCACTAACAGAGGTAATTCAGTGCCAAAGTGTTGGGACCTCAGCATGAGTTCCAGTTATGGAGGTTTCTCACTTATCCAGGTCCCACTTAACCAAGTTTCACTGTATATATATATATATTTACATATCTTGTATTTGTGATGTGTCATGTTTCCTTATTGATAAATAAATAAACGAATTACATTGTTGCATTTGATACCGACACTAGTGAAATTCCTGTGAGACGACCAGACTCTTTCGAGGTAGAAACAAAGAAAGAAAAGAAGTATTTATAAGTATACAGTAAAATAAAACGAATCAATAAAAAGGTTAAACAAAATTTGGCCAACATTAGCTAGCCATTATGCGTGAGTTTATGTATATGCATGGGTGTGCGTGAATTGGCTGTATAAAAATGGCTCCCATTTCCGTAAACTGTATTAACTCACCACCTTCTTTACCGCTGTAATCATAGAGATGAAGGTAATAAACTTGGGACACGATCTCGTTATATTAGATTAATAGCCGTACACACACTAGTCCATTAAGAGTGTACGGTTACTTAGCTAATTAGTAAGGATTTAAATATCAGCTAAAATAGAAACGGAAGCTATAAAAGTCTTTCAATGCCCCATGATTTTAAAGTGCTTCACTAATTTAGAGTAAATTTAGTAATTTAGAGGATTTGACCGTAGATATGGTTAATAGATAATTAAATAGAGAACTCTTAATTTTAGAAGCGAAGAGAGAATTCAAAGTGAACATAAACGGCAAAGTAATTAGTTCCGACCTCGAAGTAGCCTCTGCATTTGAAGAGTTTTTTACTAACATTCCTTTAAATACAACCAGCGTTCTAAATTCTTCACCATCAGCCGCCCTTTTATTATTGAAAAAGA
Organism: Pieris macdunnoughi; assembly: GCA_905332375.1. Classification (NCBI taxonomy): domain Eukaryota; kingdom Metazoa; phylum Arthropoda; class Insecta; order Lepidoptera; family Pieridae; genus Pieris; species Pieris macdunnoughi. Next base: position 481,491 of record CAJOBZ010000036.1, on the reverse strand, counting down.
ATGTTCCTGTATGCAATCATAAGTTTATATTTAGCCGCATTAGCTGCAATGACATTATAAAAACATTTAAACAGCTAAAAATAAAAAAAACTAAAGATCTTTGGGGTGTATCTGTTTTCATTTTACAATCAGTAATCAATACTACCTATCAGTTCAGAGTTGGCTATAATATTTAATGAATGTATAGATTGTGGAGTCTTTCCAGACCAGATGAAGATAAGTAAAATCACACCGTTATTCAAAACGGGCAGCACTTCGGACCCCACAAATTTTAGACCCATATCTGTGCTGCCGGCTTTGAGTAAAATCTTTGAAAAAATCATTCTTGAACAATTATTGATACATTTTAATAATAATAAACTTATGCATAGCCAGCAGTATGGTTTTACAAGAGGTCGCTCCACAGCAGATGCTGGCATTCAATTAATTTCCGAGATTTTAAATGCTTGGGAAAATTCTCATGATGCCATTGGAGTTTTTTGCGACTTATCAAAGGCTTTTGACTGTGTCCATCACGAAATCCTAATCAAAAAACTTCAACACTATGGCATTGGCGAAAAAGCGCTAAATCTTATGGAATCATACCTGAGCGATAGAATTCAAAAGGTAAATGTAAATGGAGCTATATCACAGGGATCCTCTATTACTATGGGAGTACCGCAAGGCTCCATACTTGGTCCCTTCTTATTCCTCGTCTATATAAATGACCTACCATTTCTTGTAAAGGAGCTTCACGAGATAGTACTGTTTGCTGATGACACTTCGCTTTTATTTAAAGTGAAACGACAAAATCCATCACTTGATAACGTAAACAGTGCCATCTCCAGTGTAGTTCACTGGTTTAATACAAATAATCTTAAGCTAAACGAAAAGAAGACAAAATGTGTTAAATTTGTAACTACAAATGTAAAAAGTAGTCATTCTCAAATAATAATTAAAGACGAGGAAATAGACTTTGTTGATAATGCGGTGTTCTTGGGAATTACTTTAGATAGTAAACTCCAGTGGGGCCGACACATAGAAGGTCTTTCGAATAGGCTAAGTTCCACAGCGTTCGCAGTAAAAAAGATACGCGATCTTACGGATGAGAACACAGCAAAGCTTGTTTATTTCAGCTATTTTCATAGTATTATGTCATATGGTGTTATTTTGTGGGGTAATGCAGCTGACATTAAATCGATATTTGTAGTGCAAAAGCGGGCTATAAGAGCGATCTGTGGATTGTCCCCACGGGAGTCGGTCCGAAAGAAGTTTAAGGAATTACATATTTTGACTCTGGCAAGTCAATACATTTATGAGAATATTTTGTATGTGCGGAAAAGTATAGATATTTTTAAAAAGAATAGTAGCTTCCATAATTATAGTACTCGTAATAAAGACAAAATTAGCGCACCAACCAGAAGGCTGCATAAAACGAGTAATTCTTTCCAAGGCAATTGTATTCGTTTTTTCAATAAAATCCCTAGTGAGATACAAGAGTTGTCAATAAATAAATTTAAGTCGTACATTAAAGTAAAACTGCTTGCTAAGGCCTATTATAATATAAATGAATATTTAAACGATCATAGTGCTTGGATATAAGTTGCTCCAGTATAAATAGGTAACGCGACTGAATCTCTCGGCTGCATTTCCAGACTCCGGGGCGATCGTCAACATCCACGACTGTATTAATGTAAAATTGGGAACAAACCGTGATCCATGTGGTATCAAATTATTTCAGTATTATTATTATTTTCTTATGTAGCCAAGTCCACATTTCAAGGATCGTCATGCTCGCTTAAATGTCATTGCTTGTGGCGGCGTCCATGCGTCGGGTTGTCTCTCTCCCTAAAATATGGCGAGGGGGCCGATGGCTGGCCATGCGTCATACTCCTGAACGGGTGCTACTTGTGATGGTGACTGGTCGTACTTGAATTCGTGTATGCGGTGATGTTTATTATTTCGACTATATGTTTGCGTGTTGTTCCCACGAGAATGTAAGTGCGTGCTCCTATTTCACCATGCCTCCTGCTGATAGAGGACAAGTCTTTGTTTTTAATTTATGTTATTATTATTAATTACTTAAGATGTCATGTGCAACATGGTGTAATGGTTGCAGCTCCTTACAAACGTTGTGTAAAAAAAAACATGGCGATTAAAAAGAGTGGCGGAGAGTTTATTGCCAGTTCTTCTCTTCCGTTCTACGCCCTTGATTTGTGAACTGGCAGTAAATGTAAAATTAGAAGCATTAATATGTATTTCTTTAATGACGAATCACAAGTGTACATTGTGTTACCTACGTGAATAAATGATTTTTGAATTTTGAATTTGAATTTGAAAGAGATTTTGAGGAATTTCACAGAACACTTATTATACTTTTAATCTTTGATGTTAGTTAACTATATAAAAATGTCATCATCGGCTATATAGCTCTTTTGAGCAGTTAGTAAGTACATATGAAATACCTGGCTTTAAGTTCTGGATTAAATTCTGGCATCTGTTCGGGATATATCTTCTTCATCAAATCGGGTAATTTATTAAAGTCTAGTATACTGAAAGACAATGAAAATTAATAAGTGTGTGCTCTCATAGTCTATTATCTAAGGATTTAAGAAATTTTTGTTTTGGAACGACCATACAGAGACAACATAACAATATTTTACACTTAAGCCACCGTCCATAATAATAAAACGTTTTTGAATAATTAAAGGACAAAAAAATTAAATAAGGTTTTCGACCTGTAATAAATTTTATTCGTATCAATCACGATAAATACAAGCTATAACCAATATGCTTGGAGTTAGTTTAAAGAGAATAAGTATAATAGCAAGAAAATTTGTATTTATTTTTTAGATATTTACAGCTTTGGTTTTCATGAGAATTTAAATATTTCAGGATGTAAGAATATACTAATATATATTATAAGGTTTTGACGAAGTTTAAAACGGTTTTCGCTTGACTTTTAAATTGTAAGGAATGCGTATCGCGACGTCTACTATGGAACTAGAATCAATACAATAGCGTCTAACTCGCGCTATCGAAGTATTTAATTTAGTTTTTAACCATAGCGGGCCGGTCAAGTTAGTGGTTTGTATGATGGATCCTCTCCGTACGTTGGAGGGAGAGATCAACATCCTTCCACCACATCCGCGTAACCACCACGTGTGTTGTAAGATTCATACAAGTACGATTACGTAGATATTTAATTCTGTCAAACTCATTAGAAATTCAAAAGGAATAAACCATTGGTCAATAGCGTGAACATGAAGAACTGATCACTATTCGTGGCACACGGTCTTGTATGCATACATAATAAATGAGGTTCAATGTATTTGTAATGTTTTACATAGTAGTACATAAATAAACGAACCCATATATGAGAGACTCCCAGGTGCCATAGTTGACCATTGCCCCTCCTACTAAGTGTTTTGACACATCAGCCGTAATGTATGATTCAACTGAATTCACTATTCCTGAAAATATATTTAAAAAAATTGAATAAGAACAACAAATTGTCTGATGATTGATGTGATGTTGAGTGCAAAAAAGGAGTCAAAAGCTACTATTTATTGTGGAGTGGAACGTTAATTAATATATCTCACAGTGAAAGTGCATACGTGACTAATAACATTTATAATTATTAGTCATCACATTAAAAGTCACTACCAAACCAAAATATATATAGAAGAAATTCAACCACTTCGTCAAACCAGTAGCTGGCCGCCTCAGTACGACGACGACGCTTTATCAACGGATCCAAGATCAAATCTAGTTACTTCTTCTTGTTTAAGTTGTAGTGTACTTTCTTTTTTAAATTTTTATTGTGTTTTATATTCTATTCGATGATAGTTGATGATAGTTCCGGCTCCGACTGTCTAGACGTAAATACATAGTGTAACGAAGCTCCGTATTTCTACGAATAAACTGTGAATATACTGTGAGCTCCGGTGTAAAAACATTTAAATTTCATACATATTGTGATAAACTATACTGCAACTAAAACATCCAAGTGCAAACTGTGTTATCAAGATAATTGTTCAGTGGTTAAAAAGTGGAAAAAACTTTTGAGGCTACCTGCCAAACAAACCGAGTATAGACTATAGACACAATTTCAACAAAACTAAGGCGGGTCAGTACTACCAACATAATAGTCCTATTAAGCTGCGTTCACAATAATACGTTTCATTTCACGTAAGCGACAGCGGCAAAATGGATAACCTTCAATCTTTTTTTGAACAAATGAAAATAGAAATGTCAAAACAAACCGATGACATTATGGCACGGATTGATGAAAAACTAGTTCCTTTTAGACTTGAAATGCAGGAATTAAAATCAGAAAATGAGAAATTAAAGGAAAAAATAAACAATCTTGAAAAATTTAGAAGATACAACAACCTAATTTTATATGGAGTAAAAGAAACCGAAACATCGACTATCGACCTAATCGAAATAATCAAAAAGAAATTTGAACATGATTTAAACATTACTTTTGAAGATAGGGATGTGAACACGATCTATAGAATTGGCAAAAATAACACAAAAAACGGAAAAGAAAGGCCTATCCTCCTAACATTCGTGAACGCCTGGAAGAAAAACGAGATAGTGGTAAATAAAAAGAAATTGAAAAACTTGTATTTATCTGAAGACTACCCGAAAGAAATATTGGACATGAGAAGGAAACTACAACCAAAATTGGAAGAGGAAAGGAAGAAGGGCAATTATGCATACATAAACTACGACAAGCTAATTATTAAACAGGGCAAACCAGGTAACGAAAAACGCAAAAGGAAACATCAACCTCGCCTAACGCAATAGAGCACCCTCACAAACAACAACTGTCAACAAAAGCAGCTCGGTTAAATGCATTCGACATAATGAGGAATAGAAGTAATTCCTTACCTTCTGCCAATGTGCCAACCGTTCAGAATCTATAGGATATTGCCATCAGCCACCGGAACAAAACATTAAACAGACGAGAACTAATAGATAAAAGAAACAAAACATTCCCCAATCCGACTTGTCATCGTGGGGAATCAGACTACAACCCTCCACCAAATAGAGAAATAGATCATGGTATGAAACGAACACTCAAAATCTGCAATTATAATGTAAAATCGCTAGGATCAATAGAACGATTCCTTGAATTGACTAATGCTCTAAAAAATATTAACTGGGACATTATAGGCCTTGCAGAAGTCCGAAAAATGGGATGTAAGATAGAAGAGCACAGCGACCTTATATTTTGCTATATTGGCGAAACTAAAGGACTATATGGAGTGGGATTCCTTATCAAGAAAATGTATAAAAATAACATCATCAACTTTATAGGAATCTCTGAAAGAGTAGCACTTCTACAAATGAAGTTTGATTGCTTCTCTTTTTCAATAATCCAAGCATATGCACCGACAGAGAGATCAACAGAAGAAGAAATTGAAAATTTTTACAAAGACATTGAATTTGCTCACACAAAGACAGAAGGAAGGTCATTGTCATGGGAGATTTCAACGCGAAAATAGGATGTCCAAAAACAAACTACTATCCAGTAATGGGAAAATATGGTTACGGAGTGCGGAATGATAGAGGGGAACGGCTCTTAATTTATGCTCATCAATACAAACTATCCATAATGAACTCATTTTTCAAAAAGAAAGCAAGCTCTAGATGGACATGGTTATCACCCGACCACAAAACTAAAAATGAAATAGATTTTATTATGATAACCCACAACAAACTTATAACTAATATTGAGGTACTTAACAAAGTTGAATTCTCTTCCGATCATAGATTAGTGAGAGCAACATTACTTTTGAGTAGTCCAGTAAAGAGCAGAAAAACCTATACAACACCAGCTAATATCCCCAAGACAGAAACAGAAATAAAGTGCTACATCGGAAATCTACAAAAACATACAGAAAATATAAAAACAGACAGCATTGATATTCAAACATACTACAATATCCTGGAAAAAGGCATAACAGAGAGCTTAAAATACAAAACCAATATGTATCCCCACCAACACAATATCTTCTCAAAAGACACAATGGAACTTTTAAAAAGGCGCACGGAACTACTACACACAAAGAACAAAACTAAAGATATGAAAACAGAACTAAGCAGAATATACAAAGAGACTAATAGATCAATCCGTAAGGACTACAACAACCACAGATACGAGATTATTACAAGGAACATTAAACATTTTAGAAGTGCCAAAAAAGCATACAAAGAATTAACTACACACAAGTCCTGGATTCGAAAACTTGAAAATAACTCACTAAAAACAAAATCCAGAAAAGATGTAATAAATCACGCTACTAACTTCTACAAAAACTTATATAGTAAACAAAATAACCCCGAAATCATATCGCAAACAACCCATACGAACACGACAGATCACATCAGACAAATTGAATACTCCGAAGTTTATGATCATATGAAAAAGCTGAAAGCCGAGAAGAGTCCCGGACCAGACGGAATATGCAATGAGGCACTTAAAATAGGAGCACCCATTTTAACATATCATTTTACGCGATTGTTCAATAAGATACTAGATGAAGAAAAGGTACCAAAACAGTGGTGTACATCGGATATAATCCTTCTCTTCAAGAAAGGAAATCCCTTAGATATAGGGAATTACAGGCCCATAAGTCTGCTGGCAAGTATTTATAAACTATTTTCATCCATAATCTTAAAGAGAATATCTGACGATATTGATAAGCAGCAACCAAAAGAACAGGCAGGATTCAGATCAAGCTTCAGCACAATGGACCACATACAGACATTAGAGCAAGTCATAGAAAAATACAGAGAACACAATAGACCTCTGTATGTGGCGTTCATTGACTATAGCAAAGCTTTTGATAGCATTAGTCACTGTGCAATCTGGAACGCTTTACAATATTCAAATATCAACCAGAAATACATCAATGTTTTGAAATATATCTATACAAAAAGCACGAGCAGAGTTAAATTAGAAACTAGAGGCGACGAAATAAACATAGAACGCGGAGTTAGACAAGGTGATCCTCTTTCCCCGAAGCTGTTTATAGCAGTCCTTGAAACTATCTTCCAAAAACTAGACTGGAAGAACAGCGGAGTGTACATAAACGGACAATACTTAAACAATCTGAGGTTCGCAGATGATATTGCTGTTATTGCTGAGACTGCAAAAGACTTAGACGAAATGATGAGATCACTGGACTGCGAAAGTTCCAAAATCGGCCTTGAAATGAATGTAAATAAAACGAAGATACTAACGAACAATCAGGGAGCGCCAGATAGTGATAAAAGGTAATAATATAGAATACGTCAGGCAATACATATACTTGGGCAAACAAATTTCCTTCAAAACTTCAAATAACGAAGAAGAAGTGACAAGGAGAATCAACACAACTTGGAAGAAATTCTGGGCACTAAAAGAAATCTTAAAAGGCAATTACAGCTCACACATGAAAAGGACAATATTTGATACATGCCTGTTACCTTGCTTGCTGTATGGCTGCCAAACTTGGACCTTTACAAATAAAATAAAACAAAAAATTAAAAGTAACCAAACAGCAATGGAAAGGAGTATGCTGAAAATTAGGAAAATACACAAAATTAGGAGCGAAGAAATTCGTCAAAAAACCAAATTAACTGATGCTCTCAGGCACGCACTCTTACTCAAATGGAGATGGGCTGGACACATCTCACGATACCGAGACAGAAGATGGACCATTGAAACCACACGATGGAAAGGACCCATGGGGAAGAGAAATGTTGGTCGACAATTAAGACGGTGGGCTGATGATATAACACACGTCGCAGGAAACGACTGGATACAAATAGGCAGAGACAGGGAGTCATGGAAAAGGATGGAGGAGGCCTTTACCCAACAGGGATCCAAACCTTGTACATAAATAATAATACTAACGGTAATTGTAAGTAACCATTTTTTTAAATTTAAGCAATTAAGTAGTACTAACAACATTGTAAAACATAAGCAAGTTTTGGAATAAATGGCTTTATTATTATTATTATTATTATTAACAAATTGTCTTTTTCGTTGCTTTATGTATGTTTCAACGTAAGTAAATTATAAAAAAAACGAATACTAACACGACTCTCGATAATTTGAATTTTTTCCAATCATTTGAAAAATACTCGATAAATTGAATTAAAATTAAGTATTTCTCGAAAGTCTTTCGGTTTGACCAATCACAATCGTTCGAACTAACTCCAACATCGTTTACAATCATCACCTTCCAAGTACTTACCTCCAAAGTTATTTTCTAGAAAGACAACTCCCAGGTCAGTAGGAATGCTGTCAAAGCCACACGCGCTGATCACGTATACTCCAGCTTCACGCGCAGCTTGGTTGTATTTAAGGTACATAGATTCTATGAACTGAAAGTTTAAATTACTTCGTTAATTATATTTAATTGGTCCCAAAGTTCTGTCACTAGCACATTATTTCTACATTTCGAGCAGGATTTTATAAAAAAATTATTGCATTCTATTTTGGAATGTTTGATTATTGTTTTAAAACAAAAAACAATAACTTTCCGTAATTTTTCACGATGGAGTGGACATTGAAAGTAAACCGAATAGTTGTTATTGCGTTGCACCGCTGTGGACACTCGCCGAGTACCATTTTCAAGTTGCTCAAAAATTTGAATATAACGCTTAGGTTTATGTACGGTACTATTGATAGGTACCTTGAAGTCTCCAGTGTTGAGGACAAGAAAAAAAACTGGCTGGCCACGCTCCGCAAGAACACCAGCAGTAATCAAAGCTATCAAGGCGCGGATAGTAAGAAATCCTGTCCGAAATCAGAAGTTGATGGATTTGCAGATGGGTGTCAGTAGGAAAACAGTAAAAAAGGTTTTAAATGAAGATCTTGGTCTACGAGCATACAAAAAAGAGTGGGCACTTACTTAATGCTCGTCTAAAAGCAATAAGGCTTAAGAGATCGCGGGTGTTGTTTAAGCGGTACGCGAAAAACCGACACCGTGATATCCTCTTTACGGACGAAAAATTTTTCGATATTGAAGAGAAGTACAATAAACAGAATTATACAGTGTACGCTAGGAGTTCTGAAGAAGCTGAAAATAAAGATCCAAGGGTGCAACATGGACATCATCCATCATCAGTAATGGTTTGGTTGGGAGTGTCCTATTACGGGCTAACTGAGGTTAATTTTTTTCGAAAAGGGGGTCAAAACCAGTGCTACAGTGTACCAAGAGACGGTTTTGTATCGCCTTGTCAAAGACATGTCCAGCACCCTATTTGCGGGACATCACTTCGTGTTCCAGCAGGACTCTGCGTCTGCATACAAAGCCAAGACCACTAAAGCCTGGTTTGAGCGTCAAAACATCGTCTTAATTAGACATGAGGATTGGCCTTCCTCCAGTCCGGACCTTAATCCTTTGGACCAGAAATTATGACAGGGCTTAGAGAGGAAGGTCTGTGATAAACCTCATGAAAATTTGGAGAATCTGAAGTCATCTTTAAAAAAACCAGTGACTGAAATCGACACGAATATGGTGCGTGCTGCGATGGACGACTGGCCGCGACGCTTAAGGGCCTGTATTAAAAATGAGGGAGGTTATTTCGAATATTTTTATGCTTTTTTTATTCCTTAATTAATGTACTAAGAATTGATATATCACTCATTACAAACTGATCAGTACTTTTGTTTTTATCATTATTTCCATTTATGACAGAACTTTGGGACCGACTACGTATTTAATTGAATAAACTTTATAACAGATTTAAACTAAATGTAAACTAAATGACCATGAACTAAAGATACAAGATTTTACTATTTAGAGTTTAGACAAATGTAGTGTTTAGTTGTGTTCAGTAAAAAATAGATTACTATTTTAATAGATTACTTATTGCCGATAGATATCAAGTGTAGATAGGGACTAAATATTATATTACGTTAGCTTTACTAGGCTTTTTAATTTTTATTTTATAGGAATCGTCATGAGGAAACGCCTTTGTTTCGTTTCGTTTCATGAGGAAACCCAAAATTGAAAAATTACGTGTGTATTCTACATATTACGTAACCCATTCCAAAAAAAAACAAATACAGATTGGAAGACCAATCAGTATTTGTTTTTTTGCAGCGCTGACTTTGTTTTTATATAGTGTAATAAGAACCCTATATATACGATTTCGCCAGAATATTTTCGTTTGTAATGTAAACATTTCTGGCCGTATGTAACACTAAAATACTTTTAAGCTACTACTAAAGCTTTTACTATATAATCATAAACAGTTCACATGTATGAGTGACACACAATTTAATATTACTTTCCGTGCATTTGTATGGGACTTTTACGCATAGTCAAACAAGGGCATCCGTAAGTTTGGATGCAATTATTAAAATTCTTTAATTTTAGCTATTCTCTGTGCTATGTGTTATCAACGGATCTCAGGTTAACATATACTAATATCGCATTTAGTTTACTAACTCGAAAAGACAAAACCTTGTTTAAATTAAAGCGATACAAAACAGATTGTCAGATTTTGTTAAATTTTAATTTTTTGTAATGGACCATATACCGTAAAACCATCAAGGATTATAAAACAAGTTTTAAGAATACAATGGACGAAAACAAAACATGACGTCATCTCAAATAAAATTAATTGCAGCTTACTCTAGAAATTTGCACTTCATGTTTCTGTTTCTTGTACTTTGTTTCATGTTCCTCACAACAACGCCAACTATGCTCAAAACTCAGTTTTGTATCGCGCAGCCCGGACATACAACGACCACTATTGACTTGTTTAAGCTTTCGCGGAATATGCGAAAATAATCTTATGTTTGTAAGAATAGGTTAAGATGTTGTTTTATAAACAATAAATTAGGTTTGAATATTGATCTGTCTTATTCATTTCTTAAATGTTTAAACCTTTTTGTACAAATTCTGTATTCCATCTTTGCCCAAATCTTTAATATAATTGTTTTGATAAAAAGAATTATTAACAAGAAAGAAACATATTGCTGTTTATTGGTATTCTATTACTAAGAGAATGAAATGTTTAAAAAGATAATTTATTTATGTATTAGATACGTATTGATGTATGAGAAAGTACTTGCAGTCCGTTAAAAATGTCATTCAACTTGTCTTACTATGGGTTCAGCAGCAATATCCACGTAATGTGTCTTGGATTCGATGGCAGCTTTGACCACAGCCTCCCCATAATGCCGGTATGGCCCGCAACAGTTCACTAACACCTTGGCCTGGCTGCACATGTTCTTAAGGGATTTCTCATCGTTCACATCAGCAATTATTACTGAGGCTGACACATCGCTACCTGCAAACAGATATAGGATAATACCTACCATTAATTTAACTGAAGCTACGCTAGAGATCTATTTTGATTTAAACGGTGATTTATAAAAAATCATAACGTTTCGAATGCTATGCTGCTGACATGCTAAGAGCGTTTAAATCCATTAAAGATAAGTTAATTATACAAATAATGTATACGAGATACTTGCCAAACCAAATAAACCAAAGACAATGGCGTGTTATGGATTTTTAGTGTCGGCAATGTTGCTAGTTTTCTATTGGCATATTTGATATATGGTTTAATAAACTTTGTTATTTCCTTTCCCTGATATACTCGTATATATTGCCTTTGAGTTAATAAAAAACCAGGGGCGCTGCAACATTTTAGATCTGGATCTCAGATTTCTTCAATTGTTATTCTAACACTAAGGCAAGTAGGTGATAAAGTTTCTGTGCCCGACCTACGCCGTCGACTTTGTGGGTCTAAGGTGCTCACGATGTTTTCCTTCACCGTTCGTGCGAGAGTTAAAATGCGCACAAAGACAGAAAGTCCTTTAGTAGGTACACGGCTGGGTTCGAACCTACGACCACGGGGATGGCACATTGAAGCCACTAGGCCAACAATACTCAATTTGATTTCGTAAGATCGAAAAGTTATGCTTGTCAAAGTCAAATAACCGGTTTATATATTAAGTTTATGAAATATCAGGTTAAATTGTTAATTACGAAACCACAATTTTTTTTTGTTTAACTAGCGATTAAAGTTTGTAATACATGCAAATATAATTCATGGTTATGTAGTCTTAGTGACCTTGTGAAAGTGGTTTGCGTAAGTCGTCGTAATAAAATTCGTTCATAAAATGTTGCATTTATTTACCGGTTTTCTGTGCGGCTTCCTTGATTACCTCCTCTAATTTGGCTTGAGAGCGTCCAGCGATACCCCAAGAAAGCGGGTAACGCTTCAACTGTCTATTCATCTCCATAACGACATGTTTACCCGTGAACCCCGTCGCACCGAATATCACCAGGTCCAGGCGAGACATCTACAACGCAAATAAAAATGGTCTAAACAGTAGGAATTCTAAAACCATGAGAGACGCAGTATAACTTGGCGAGTACCGTCATAATTAAAATGTTGCAGGGTGAAACTTTTCTTTAGCGGTCAAATGAAATCCAACAATTAAATCTTTATATATTTCATTGGTTTATTGATTGTTATTTATAATAACTGGAGTAGAAAATAATATACTTGCACAAACAATTATAATATTGAAAATTAATAGTGTTAATTTTAATTTAATTTAATATACAACGTGAGTTAACGTTATGGCTAATTCCATCACTTTCGTGTATTATTACTTTTATGTACTCACATTTCCCGAATTTAGTATCCAAGACACACACAACTTCCAACGAATTAATAACACAAATGCGCGCGCGCGCCGTAAAGGCTATCTTACACCGGGGCAACACTGTGCGGCATTGCGGAATGCTACAAGGCCGCATGGTACAAAGTTAAAAATGGGCGTGTTTGGCCGAAGTAAGTACTTACTAAATTTAGTAAGTCACTTACTATGCTTACAAAATTTTCGGCCGGGACACAAAATAAGTGCTAACGCAGTAAGTATGGCTTAATATACGACGCCATTTTGCTTATTGTTGATGTAAACAAAACGGACAATAAAATATCCAATAAAATATTTCTCATAAAATTATCCATTTGAAACTATTCACAGGTATTAAATTATATTCCTAAATTTAGTACTGTCAATTATATTCAGTCTATGAGGTTATGTACGGGATATGACATAAACCGGTGTTTTGTGTTATGTTAATAAGCCAGTAAGTCTGTCCTGGCCGAAAAGCGCTACAGTCAGCTTGTAAGACTTTAATTTTTTTATGCTTACTGGCTTACTAAGTTTAGTAAGTACTTACTTCGGCCAAACACGCCCAATGTCACAAGAACCGTGCGGCACGGCAACACCTTGCGTCATGTGGCAGACTTTCGCAGCTTGTGTGCAGCTGTGGCACAATGGATTCTATGCGACTTTCGTGCGTCAAAACAGTTTGTAGGTTATGTTTTTATTTATATTTGTTTTGAAAAGTGAGAATTATCAGTTGTGGAGTGGTGTAACAAAAAAATTTAGACCAAAAAAAATAAAAATTAATTAAATAAAAAAAGAAAAATAAGCCTTAGTTGACATTTTTGTTACTAGTCCGTGGGACATTCTGAAGTAATCTTCTTTTCCACCAACGTCTCTTCTTCAGTTGTTTAGCATGGCTTAGTAGTATTAATAAGCTGCTGCTAAAGTTACTTGATCAGCCATATTCTATAGTGTATCCCATCGATCAAATAAGTAGATAGACCAGTAACACTCCATAAACAGCACAATGATTTGGAAACTATCCAGGCACGATGTTGCCTCGGCGTAAAATTTGTAGCATGCCACAAGGTGCCGCATGCCGCAATCTGTAGAATGCGACACTGTCGCACGTTGTTGTGCCTACGCGTAAACCAGCCTTTAATGAGGCATCAGTCAAGGACGTCGTAACGATAGTGTATGTAGAAAGTCGAAATCTACATTTGTATGAAAATTACAGATTACAGATGTCGAGAGTCAGTGCCTAGGTTATTGACAGTGTTCCACTAGTCGGTTTTTTTTCACATTGTATTTTAATTCCTTGGACTTCAACTGCTAATTAATCTTCTCTTAACTCTTTATTTATCAATTTGCAGTACTATTTCTATTATTTCTTTAAAGCGGTAACTAAATATGTTTCTTCTTCATTTTACAGATTAGTTATTGTGAGATGAAATCTTAAAAATATAAAAAAACTTTTCCGACCTTGCTCGCATTCTTATATCCATTTTGCAGCTTGCTATTGCAAATTTAAATAAATAATGTGAAGCTTTAACTTTTATTAGGTTAAGTGACATTAGGGATACATTTTATCCAGCAGAATAAGGAGCTACGAACAGCAGCCCGAAGCTGCGCCGCTGACTTTACGGTAGCGTCGCAACATGTCGCTTGGCTGCAAACGATGCGTTTAAACATACAATTACGCAAAAGCGGTAGTGGAAAACTTTTAAGTAGTAATAGGGCTAGACCCCTCTCCGTCTCCCTTGACCCCGTGACGGAGGGCCGAGGTCGACGCGCGCGCCATTGACTTTTCGCTCAGACCCTCTAAGGTTGAAAAGTAAAGATAAAACTGATTACATACTATATAATAGCTCCGGAGGAAAGATGGCGGATCAATAATAATTTAATCAACAAAACAGGTAACGTGGTCCATAAATTATGATTTGACTGTGTATCGAATTGTGTGTGAACCAAAACATTACAAGCCAATTAAAATATCATTTAAGGTTTTATCATAATAATCTGAACTAGTAAAACGATTCGCGTTTTATTTATGTATGATATTTTGGGCTGAAAAGTACTATATTTGTATTACAATAAATCCTTTATATACGTCTTATTTTTAGAAAAAAATTTTTTTTAGAAAAGTGAAGCGATATTGATGCTAGAATAATTCATTAATTCGTGTAGATTTTAATGGACTTAATAAATCGTTTCTTTAATAAAAACGATATTATAGTCTATTAAATGAAATTACTTTACTTGCAATAATAACTAACCACAACGTAATTGGTCGGTCGCGAATTAAGGCGACCGTATTGCAAATATTAACAAACTCAATATAATATATATTAGGGTTATATAAAGCTAAAGTTCTCACAAAACGAATAATATGGTGCGAATATCAATTCAAGTAGGTATCTAGGACTGATAAAAGGTACTACTACTGAACGACTTATCACATATGTATATCCTTTTTTACGCTGTTTAGACTTTAATCATTCTCGAAGTTCGTATTGAGTTCATCATTCGTGATATTTTACGTCCAATTTGAATACGAAACGAAAATTACTAAGTAATTCAATAAGTTGGACGTTTCTTTACATGTGTCCTATATGTTTAATAAAATATTTACTACACACAAAATATGTACATAGGTACCAGAGCGTACAAATAAACTGACCAGCTTCGACATTATTTTTCCGCTGATTTCTGTTTCTGGCCATGATACATAAAATATGTATATACTGTACTGAAATAAGGATTTTTACAGAAGACAGAACACGGTTATGGTGTCTTTTTTTTATATAATTATATACAAAAAAGCGTGACAGCGTGTTATCGGATTTTATCGAAATCAATAATATCGATAAAAAAGGTGGTTCAATAATAAATAAAACCATTTACATATATTCATTAATTTAATTACAAATATACACCAATTTACGCACTTAGTAAGCATTAAAATAACATATTATTAATAATATAAGTAATAAATGCGATATAAGCACCACGAACAGTTAGTTGCTTTAAACTCGGAAATAAGTAATAAAAATCTAAGAGACTTCAAAATCGCTGAGTATGCAAATTAAAAAATTGTAGCGCGGTACCACAATGGTTGCCAATAAAAATTTAAGAAAAAAAACAACTAATAGACCTTGCCTTAAAAATTATAAAAACTTTAAGTACGGACTAATAAATTAAAGAGTCGCAAGTTAGGGTAAGATTCAGAGATAAAACTTAGCCAGAATTTCAAGGCGAACGAGAAGTCACTTAATACACCTTGCTTGAATTTCATGTCAATAATAAATTAGCCCTGAGAACGATAATCATACTGATTGAACATAAATGCTCTGTAAATGTCTAAATCCTGGAGATTTATTATTCTATGTTTTTAATTAGACCACGCTTTTTTTCTTCAAAATAAGACGTTTCAACACCCGGATTATATTATAGAATTACCATTTCCCATATATATTTTTCTCACTCTTCATTCTTATTTAATAACAAATAAAATACAAAAGAACAATTTACACGAATAAAACAAAAACATGTTAAAATCGTTTTTTAACTTCCGATAAAACTTTACTGGATACATCATGTTAAAAACAATGTTAATTTATTTAAATTCATCATTAACAATTTCAAACTTAAGATTATTTTCGTGGAGGTGTTGGATAATGTTTGTGTCTCTGAACGCCACACCGGTGGTTAGAACTCCTCCCCTGAAAAAAATCAATATACATTTTCACTGTGGCGCGGTTTCAATTGTAGCGAGATGTTTGATAAATTTAACAAAATCATGTTGAAGAACTAGTCTAAATAATAGTTGTTGTGGTTTCTGCGACTTCATCTCTGAGGTCGTAGGTTCGAACCCCAGCTGGAACGGTTCTGCTACAAAATTATGTAATATGCGAAGGAGGCAAACAAAAATGTAAGACCGGGTCTTGCAAGCAATTGCGCCCCGGTTAGCTCATGAATATTGAAAATAATAATATTACTGATGTAGCCGGGGCGTATATCGTGGAGACGCGCATGTAAAAAAAGACAACGGGAGCACTCCGGGAGTGCCGGCAGAAGTGAAAACTTCAATATTTACGTTGTGTTTAATTATAAGTATAAAAGTACTATCATTTATGAGGTAGAATATAATGTTTATTTATTGCGCTATCGTACACAAATATGACAATTTATATGTTGTTATTTATAATATTATATCGTTATTTATATATTACATTAAATTGTATCTCTCAGAAAAATCAACTTCCATCCATAATTTCGACGACTTTTACACCATAGTTTTAAGACGCGGACTCTAATCGGGTGATTGAGGGAAGGAAATTGTATCAAATAGCAAAAACAACCCTCAATCACCCTACCCATGTCCAATCACAATGCTTATTGTGGTGTCATGAAAATGTAGGTTAATGCTATAAAGTATAAACATATTACAAATATTAAATATATTATGTGTCAATACAGACTAGATCGAAACCTAATCTTATAATTAAATATATATTTATTACTATTATTATTATTAGTTTTTTTACGTTTTATAGTTCTCAGCTTATAGCTGGGTTTTCTTGACGGCAGTTACGGGCTAAAGCCAAGTAAGAGTTTTTCATCTAGTAATTTATAAAGTACTTACTCATTTGCTTTCACTACTTCATCATCACTTTTTTCATTAATAGATTCACTTTGTTCGATTTCCATAATTTAAACAATTCACATTTACGAATACACAACAGTGTATTTACTACACAACAGTTAAGCAATCAGCTGTCACCATCCTTGGATACGCGTGGGACGCTGTACATAAACACACACGGTCATTCGCGCAAGCGCCCTGTGCCGCCTAAACAGAGCAGCACACTCAGGCACGGTAGAAAGAGTGGGAGATACTAGTTCCTCTCCCTTCCCCTCGATCTTACGCTTTTTCGATCAGCATCACGTGACCCTGACGCAAGTTTGAAAGTTTTTACCCATACAAAAGTGCTCAGCGCCGCTAAAGAAGTTTTCACTTCAAAAAATCTGGACACAATGGCAAGGGAGTAGAACGGGAAAAAACCCCCGGCTATGAACCAATGGACTTTCTAAAAGCAATTTTATCCGGAGAAAACCGGGATGCCTTAAACCGAAAAAGCCGACGGCGTGTGTCAGGCGCAGAAAGCTGATCACCTACTTGCCTATTAAGAACAAAATGATGACGATATAGATATTCGTATATAATAGACCTATTCGGTCCCTGACAGATATACCACTTTTTTTTGTTAGTTACTTACTATTTCCTAAGGCTAAGAAACAGAAACGCGCGAACTATACTAATTCTCAAACTTAGCGCTGTCTCGTTTTGAAATCTCACTTAGGGCCAGTTTTTTGATCCGTAGTAAAAAATGGTTTAACCATTTGTTACATTAACTATAGTTAAATGAATAACCATTGGTAAAATCGTAAATGCGTTTTTCAATGTCTATTTTAACTATAGTTAATCTTAACAATTGGTCAATTTGTTGCCAGTGCAATGAGCAATGACATCCCAAAAAATGTGGTTTTTTTTTGTGGGGAACATTTATTTTGAATGACAACACTAGACATATTGAGTGAATGAAATCCATTTTTGCCATCTTCATTCGTTATTTGCGCTTTGAAGAGTTTGAAGTGTCAAATTAATCTAAATAACACGATATAAATAAAGTTGTTTTTCTGTGTTTTAATACGCTTTACACCTTTTACGATACTTAAATATATAAATAACGATGTCCGCAAACAGCCAACGGTCAAACAAGTAAGTACAAACATATTTTCGTGTTATTTATTCCGGTTTATCTTGTGTTTCGTAATAGAAAGTAATACATTTATGTTTTGTTAAAGGGACCATACTGCTAACTTCGCCAAAAAAGAAACTGCCAAACTGGTGATGCTTCTCAAGGATTACACATTCGTAACCTGCAAACAACTGATCACTGCAGCAATCTACAAAAAGATGCAACTTTTAAATCTCTGTGACGTTTTCAACTCAGATGGGTCTAGACACCGAAGTATTAAATTTAATATACATTTAATATTAGGTGGAAGGAAGGCACATATTTATATTTATTTTTGTATAGCTGTGTCCTTCAACAAAAGGAAAAAATCTTTTAACCCTTTGGAAACAAGGAAGTGGATTATGATCCACACGGATAAAAAAATGGAGTTTTTGAAACAAAAACAAATAAGAGAGGATGATTTGTTCAATTATGCTAAGGAAGAGCATCAAAAACATTTGCTGCACCAATGAGAGGCCCACCAAAAATCCATACTGCATAAAGAGGAGGTGCACCAAAAAGTGATGCAGCAGATGGAAGAAAGGCACAATAAATATATGTA
>CAJOBZ010000036.1:427500-460000 GCA_905332375.1 Pieris macdunnoughi | reverse complement strand
CGCCATTTTGTTTGTCATTCGGCTTCTAACCTCTGGTCTGATAGCACGAATGTTTTTTCTGCGCTCACGCTGTTTAGTTATAGTTTTTGTTAAGTTTTTCATTACGTTGTGTTTGTGGTTATTGTTGTGTTTTTTTATTTCTATATTGTTTCGTAAAAACGATATGGATCCTCAACCAAGCACGTCAAGCCAAAGCTTGTCTCCAAGAAAGAAGAGACCACGGATTGCTTTAAGCGTTACCGAAAAAGTTATGATACAAAACGTCTACAAACACGTATTTGAGGAGAAAGCTGCTTTACTATTACCTATTGAGGCTCCCGAAAAAAAGAATGTGTTTCGAAAACAGCTGACATTTTGGGAATTAGCGTGACCTCAGTTTACAGTGTATTAAAAGAATACAAAGAAAATGAACAATTTAAGTCTCCCGAGAAACGTGGACCGAAACACAATTTCAAAGATAAATTAGACGATTTTACTTTGGCCGCTATAAGGCGAAAAGTTCATAATTTTTTTTATGCAAATGAGTCACCCACCATTATAAAGGTAACAAACTTTATTCCATCGACTGCATTATATTCTGTGTCCACAATAATGATCTTTGTAAAACCAAAGTATTAGATTGCGTAGACTTCCTTACTCAAAAACGTTTTTTTATTACTTCACAGATTCTTAAGGTTGTCAATGAAGACCCAGACTTACCCAATTTTTCTTGGAGTACATTAAGAAATGTTATGAAACATTTAAATTTCAAATATGTCACAAAATCAAGAAAAAGCATGTTAATTGACAGACAGGACATTATGTTATGGCGCCAGCGATACCTTCGCAAAATTAAAGAGTATCGAAGGGAAGGAAGGTATATTTATTACCAAGATGAAACCTGGATCAACGAAGGTAATTACAATTTTCTGTTTTCTTTACATTAAATTGTACTTTCATTAACTAATTGTTATTTTTCATTATCTTGTAGGTCATGCACCGAAGAAGGCATGGATTGACCAGACAGTGTTATCGACTCGCCAGGCCTTCCTAGATGGCCTGACTACTGGCTTAAAACAGCCTTCAGGAAAGGGCAAACGATTAATTATCGGCCACATAGGTGGGGAAGAAGGATTCGTAGAAGACAGCTTACTAATATTTGAAGCCAAAAAAAGTAAAGAAGACTATCATCAAGAAATGAATGCCGATTCCTTTGAGAAGTGGTTTAGTGGAGTCTTGCCAAAACTAAAACCAAATTCCGTTGTAGTGCTAGATAATGCCCCCTACCACTCCAGGAAACTAGAATCGCTGCCTAAAATGTCTTGGACTAAACCTAAAATACAAGAGTGGCTAACGAGCAAAAATATTTCATTCGAAGCAACAATGGTTAAAGCTACTCTTATAGACATTGTACGGCAGCACAAACAAGATCATTTCGAAAAGTATGTTGTGGACGAGATAGCAGCGCAGCATGAGATAATTGTTTTACGTCTGCCCCCATACCACTGTGAGCTTAATCCCATTGAGTTGGTATGGGCGCAGGCTAAAGGATATGTTGCAAAAAATAATAAAACCTTCAAAATGACAGAAGTAAAAAAACTTTTTGAAGAAGGACTTAAACTAATCACACCTGATAAATGGCGTAGCTGCGTGTCTCACATAATGAAAGAAGAAGATAAAATGTATGGTCTCGACGACATGATCGACAATGTTTCAGACAGATTTATTATTAATGTCACCGAAAGCGATAGTGATGATTTTTTATCTGATGATGAATAAAAACAAATTATGTAATAAGCGATGTTTATTATTTTCATTACCAACCTATAATTGTTATATTATTAAACATCTATAGTATAAACTACATGATATATTGAGAATAGGACAGTCTTACAAGTTTCCTCGCAATGATTTCCTTAATGTTAAAAACAATTGGTATTTAGTACTAAGCTCGTTGGTATGTTCAAAGCACGACTAAAATTCGAACCCGTATCCGATATCGGCAGTACGCAACGTTAACTATTCACTAGGCAATCGAGGCAATTTTATTAATTCAGGAGTTTTTTCAATCATTCACAAATCATGTGACAAACACAACACTATTTTTATTTCATTAAAAACTGACAACACCGTAAACGTCAGTTGATATCGTCTAATTAAAAATTCGACTATAGTAATGAAGCAAAATAGGTTTGTATGAGCTGCTGTCTATATATACTCTTGTTCTTGTATTTTATTTTTATTTAATTATAAGTTAATATTATAGGCAATAAAACACATAATGAATTAGTAATATACTTAATTATATACTGCTGCGGTTCTGTAGCTAGTAAAGAAGCAAAATAGGTTTGTATGAGCTGCTGTCTATATATACTCTTGTTCATTGTATTTTATTTTTATTTAATTATAAGTTAATATTATAGGCAATAAAACACATAATGAATTAAAAATGCTGGTGTCAAAAAAATAGGTTTGTATGAGCTGCTGTCTATATATACTCTTGTTCATTGGCAGTTTAAGATCATTCCCAATTTCAGTAACAATCCAGAGCACTGTTCCCTTCGATAGGAGGTAACAGTGACAAAAATCTACATCATCCCAGGTTTCTAATGGCGGATGGCGTTGCCTAAATATTTTTGGTCACTCATTAACACATTCTCATATAATATTATCGTCTCCTTCATCGTCTCATTAATTAAAGTATCTCAATATGTTTAAATTCATCATTAGATAGTAATAAACGTATTTATCATAGTTTGATTTCTGTGACAAACAGCTGTTACTATATAAATTACCAGCGGCCATCTTGTTAATCCTCCGAACTTTTTTGACTAATGGTTAGATATTTTACCATTAGATGCTCTTACCACGGATCAAAAAACGCATTTTGCTGATATTTAACTAATAGTAAGGATTTTTAACCAATAGTTGAGTTAACTACGGATCAAAAAACCGGCCCGTGCTTAACAAACAGCGTATAATTCAAAAGTCCATCTGTATTCCGTCAATTAATGTTTCATTAGCAAGGCCTAAATAATAGGCTATTAGACAGTATGAAAAATAAATTGTTATTGATAGTAATCTTTATAAAACATGGCTTTAGAAAGCGTTGTGGAGTATTTTTAATTTATCAAAAAATTTAAACGCCGGTCACGTGAGACAAAGCTGTCACAGATTAGTAGAATCGTCGATGACATAGTTTTCCTGTAAATATAGTTTAGTCTGTCTAATCCGAGTGCAATATAATAATGCTTTCAGGATGTTGTTGGGGCTCCCGCGGTACTGTAGCGCATCAGGTATGTTTGCAGATGCACACGTGGATGATTTTTCGTCAATCATCCGCAAACGGACAGCCTCACTGATGCGTGGGGTTCGTGCGAGTTCTAACAATATCCTGATGGTTATAGGTAAACCCGAATGTGCTGTTTTGAGACATTGGGTTCATATACATGCCTGTGTACCCGGTGCCTCGAATCAACGTAGATATATGAATTAAATGTTTTCTTCTTTGTGTCTTTAATAATTTTGCTAAATTTAATTTTAATTTTACTAACATAGTTATAAGGATTACTTTACTAACAATATATGGATTTTTTAATGGTCTGAATTAAATGATTTTTATTTATTTATTTATTTTAATCCTAATACTATCTTGGAGTTCAATTTCTTCGGAGACTATTTTTGAACTAATCATGTGTATATGTGTAATTTAAAATTAATTATTAACACCTAAAAACATGTCGTTTCTTTACGTGCTTAAAGACATGGAAAGCCATAGGGTGAAGCGATCTTGCCTAGACAAGCGTTTTGCCAGATTTTATTTAAAGTAAAAAAGAAATCAAATTGTATAGGTTCTATGATCACTTATAAGTATATCTAATATATAAAATTCTCGTGTCACGGTGTTTGTAATTAAATTCTCGAAATGGCGATTTTCGTGAAATTTTGTGTGCATATCGTTTAGGTCTGCGAATCGGACAACATCTATTTTTCATCCCCCTAAATGTCAAGGGTGGTCCACCCCTAAATTTTATTTTATATTTTTTAGAAATTTTTTTTATGATACAGCATACAAAATTACATACAATCCTTAATTTTTCACCCCTCTACGATCAACCCCTATTTTTATTAATGAACTAAAAAATTTCCCTAGAAATAATACACATGGAAAAACAAGGTTTGCCGGGTCAGCTAGTATATATATATATATATTATCTAGTCACTCACCACACACCTCTCAATCACCAATGGACAAATAAATATCTGATCCCTGAGTCGAGGACTATGCCGTGAACGTTTGTAGCTTGAACCTTGGTCAAGCGTTGTAGCTGGAACCTTGGCGTGACCCATGATTTGTCTAAAAATACTTACTCTTTTGGCATTTTATCCTTCTCAGTAAGTATTGTGAGTGCTGAGAACAAGAGAGCTACAACTGTCGCACCATATCCGGGATTCACACCGGACACCTGAAAGTATTGCAAAACGTGTGGTAAAAACGACTGTGCGTTACGTTCGACTGTGATTCGTCAATAGCATCTCTCTAGTCACGTGATACGTCATTTAACCTGCGTTTGACCAATCACAATCGAACGCAACGTTAAGCGCACATATGAGTACGCAAACGGTAAGGACGGATCATTAGAACCATATTTTATTTTCTTTTATCCATTATTAATTAATGAAATATACAAAGTTGGGCAGACGTTTTTTTTATTTTTTTAAAACGTTTTCCAGATAATTCCCCGACTATGTAGTCGTCGGAGGTGATATTAGTAACCCGAATGTTTACTTTCTATTACTATATTACTATTTCTACTGCTACCTATTTCTTTTGACGACAACCCCCACAGACCCATGAACCTCACAGCAAATCCCAAAAAGATGCCCCTCAACCTAACATTGAGCATTATTCCCTTCAAACTCGTCTCCGTTACCCTCATGCCCATAGCTTGCTCAGTGTTATACCTGTCGGTCAGAACATGCAACACTGTCTCTTCAGCTGCATCGCCACAAGGACCGGCAGCACTTTGTCTAACCAGACTAGACACTTTGGCAGACGTTTGGCCACAATCCCACCTGATATTAAGTAAGATGCGGCCAATTGAAAAGCCAGTCAAGGTGATTCCTACACAGCCGCCAACGATTAAATGTATCTTTAGGAAAGATTGAATGGGGCATGGAGTTCCTTTGCTGTTTTTAGAAGAAAAGACTATCCAAATCGTATAGGCCGAAATCGGTCATTTTACTAGTCCGGTATAAGTTACTGATATTTTCAACATTGACTGTGTCACCCCGTGACACTATTTCTAGTTCAACCTTCGGATGTATCCAATAGTATTGGTGATATCAGGATACATGAAAGTGTATGGCTAATTCATTTTAATATATACGCAAAAGAACCGTCTCAAAATATGAGAGCAGTTGAAAAATCCACGAAATACTTGTGTAAAATGATAAAAAATTAATTAAAAACAAAACAATGCTGGACAGGAAGATAAAGACAATTCACACCAATTGACCTAGTCCCATGCTAAGCTGGTGAAGCTTGTGTTATGGCTACTAGGCAACGGATATACATACATATTATAGATAGACATATAAATACATATTTAAACACCCAAGACCTAAGCACAACACCAAATGCTCATCACATCGATGTTGGTCTCAGCCGGGGATCGAACCCGGGACCCATGGATTCGCAGTCAGGGGTACTAACCACTAGACCAATGAGTCGTCTTTATACTACATTTTACAAATATACAATTAATTCGAATTTTTCGAATCTTCTTTATTGACTTCATATCGACTTGCAAAAATATAATAATAAAATAAAGGAATCTTTAAAAATATAACTGCTATAAGTATGAGTAAACATGATTATAAAAAGTCTACCTTAACTGCAAGTTTCTTATTGGGCGGTGAGGTGACATCAGACCCCTGACTCCATCCTTCACCCAGCAGCAGAAACGAGAAGATGGTGCTGTTCATCACCTCCTCACTGGGACCCTCGCGGGTGATCGCACCCATTGTAAAAAAACGTGGGTGTTTAAGCAGAAGGTCTCGCGTGAAACTTAATCTAAAAATAATGAAAAATTTCAGGAGTACATATATATATACAAAATTACAACAATAAACGCGAATTCATTCATAATAATTATTTCTTTAAAGCATTCATGACCCGTAATCTTTGAAAAATCACATATCCAAACCTTCCCCATGAATCATTCTAGATATTGGTGAAAACACAATAAATTCCGTAGGTAGTTTTTTAGTTTTTAAGTTAAAAATGCAGATGGTCGCAGCCAAGAACTTGTCTTTGTATAATATAAACGTTAGTTGACATATTATGCTATCGCTGACTCTTTCTTAGAAAATATAGGGCTGAGGAGAAATTTCAAATAAATGTAAAAATTTCTAGTAGTAGTGGAAGCGACTTCGACATTGGTGGCTCCAAACACGGTGTTGGTGCCACCGAAAGCCACCGATCTTTTTGGTAATAAATTTAAAAGAGTGTTCGTAAATATGCCAATTTAATTGAATTGTTAAAAATTTCGGTTTCCTATCAAGTGGTAAGTGTAGTGACCGGGATCTCCTCCACAGGGGCTAGCACAGGTTCAAGCTGTATCACATTTTTTTTATTTAAATTTTTACAAAATAGCATTCGTTATTTATTCACAGATTATATATAAGCGGTCCAAATAGATACTCATTCATAATAAAAACACTTCAAACTGTATAAAAGTTCAAACTTTGTGTGCCAACACCCGCCCTTCACAAAATAAAAAAAAACATTTAGCCGTCCGCACCAACACACATAAATTGTAATACATACCTGGTTAATAAAAACAGCATCACAGAAGAGAATGCAACGGCCAGCGTAGTTAAAAGACTGGTAAATTTCACGTATGTTTTAATTTGTACGGGCCGTTTTCCGTCCCGTTCCAATAAAGTACGCTGCGTCCTGTATACTATGGATGCGTCAGATCCCGGAAAGGGAAGGCACCATCCAGATAGGCGCTGGTGGATGACTGATCTGTTACAAAAGTTTTTATTTAATTCTATTAAGAATTTAGTAGATCATAGTGTTAAATAAATTAAAAAAAACATTTTAAAATGCCACTAAAAAATATAGCTTAGGTTTGCGTAGCCGACCTTTTAAAAATTTAAGACAGACATTTTTACCATGCCCCCGTTACATGACTATATTTGCAACTGGGGTTGGAAGTGAAAAAAAAAATTTGACGTTTATTACTTCATGGGCTATAAATGAAACTAAACTAAATAAAAAAAGGGTGCGTGTACTTATGTACGCGCGTAAGAAGTTATACTTCTTTGGCATTATTAAAAATAGTTTTTGATTGCATGCAAATAATTAACTACAATTAAATAATCAAAGACTGGAAAAGGAGTCATTATAGTCAATAAAGTTCAGTTTACATAAATAAATAAATATTTATTATTATTCTCTTACATTAAGTGTAACATAAATTCTATTATTATTCGAATGTTGTTTTTAAATTATGTCCAATGCCGTCGTAGCATCTACCGTGGGCAACTTCATTCTGTTAATTTTGTGTCACGGTGCGCGCGGATCGTAAAATTTCACTCTCATCAATTTTTCATAACGCGCCTAAAGAAGTATAACTTCAAAAATATGGCAACATACCTAGACTTGAGCTTCGGTTTAAACTCTGGCAACTTTTCAGGATAGATCTTCTTTCTCAGACTCGGCAATTCGTTTAAATGTGTTATTCTGAAATTCAATAAAATTATATTATTGTTTGTTCAGGACTTTTTATGGCATTCTAGAATCAAAAAGATTCAGTACATCTCCTGAAAATATATATCTATTTGTATGAATTATATTTTGTTCCCTAAAAGGGAGAGCTCTACTCTTGAGGTGCCACATAGTGATGGTGCGCGGCAAAAACTACCTTTAATAACGCTCAATTGTGGACGTCGAGGTGATACGAGTGGAATTTCGTATTCTACCTCTACGTCCGACAATGAAATTCTACTGCAGGTATTAATCCGAACAACTCAGAACATTATCCATGGTAAATGTGGTAGCAGACGCAGAAAGATCCCACATCAAATATTAAGTATAATAGTACTAACCCGTAAACTAAAGACTCCCAGGTACCATAGTTAATCACCCCGCTGGTCACAGAACCTTTCGCCTCCGAACTCAGGTACGACTCCACGGAATTTACAGTACCTGAAAAACATTTTAGCTCATTTGATCATAGGTTGTGAAACCCGAAGGTTAAACTCCTAAACTAGTCAAAACTTGGCTTAAATGTGGCTGTGCTAAATAACTATGGAGATAACTATTTCTCACACAAATTTTCTATTAAAAACTTGATGACAAAGAGTGCTTAAAGAGTCATAATCGAAACTTTGACTTTTAAAAACCTACTAATATTATAAAAGCGAAAGTTTGTAAGTATTGATGGATGTTTGTTATTCTTTCACGTAAAAACTAATAACGGATTTTAACGAAACTATACAATATAAACATCATAATAACACATAGGCTACAATTTATAAAGATATTGTGTGAATTGTCCAAAATAGTAAGTAAGTAAAAATCGACGTGCGCTGCCAAAACGAGTTACACATGTAATGTATAATGGATAAATAAATCTTATAGTCAGTCCTACACTACTGTGTTATGTGTAAGCCATTATATCCAAAATAGAGAAGCATAACTACAATAAAAATTCATAATTTATTTCAAATGCACATTGATTACTAAATGAAAAAATATATTTTTATAGCTTCTGGTATGTAAAGTACCTAGATAAAATATGTCTTTCACTCTACACATTTGGACAAATATTATTTTAATCCTGCGCGAAGTATGTAATAATAATAAACAAATATACGCCCTATTTAGATTCTTAGCGCTATTCGAAAGTCTCGAGGTACGAAGTTACTACCTTCAAATTTTTTCTCCAAGAAGACAACCCCAAGATCAGTAGGAATGCTGTCAAAACCACACGCACTTATCACGTACACGCCCGCTTCACGTGCCGCATCGCCGTATTTCAACTGCATTGATTCTATGAACTGAAATTAATATAAATGCTTACAATAAAGTACTGTTATACTAGTGAAATTTTTGATACATATCATTAATTTAATCGATATACACACTTATACCCAAAAAACAATCAGAAGACGGTACGTTCAATTTTTCGAGAACGTCATAGCATAGTCTGCGGTCTACGTTAAGCAATTACGAAAATATATAGATTTTGAAGTCTTAATGCCTTCGTTGTAAAAATAATTTGAAAAATAAATCCATGTTGGGTGCTTTTAGCTTTGAAATATCTAGCAGGCTTTAGTAACCAACATATGTGATACTATGGTGAACTGAAAAGGTTAGTCGTAACGTTTACATCGAGTCCTCAAAATTATAATCAACTAGCTGTCCCGGAAAACGTAACTAACTATCTACTATAATAAAACATATGGGTTGATCGTAGAGGGGGATGTATTTTTGTAAGCTGTATCATAAAAAAATAAAATCAAAAAGTTTTGTCTCACAAATTTGTTGAAATTTAGGGACCCTTAACATTTAGGGGGATGAAGAATAGATGTTGCCCGTTTCTCTCGATGAGACTTACTTAATATGCATAAAAAATTTCATAAGAATAGGTCGAGCCGTTTCGGAGGAGTATGGGAACGAACATTGTGACACGAGAATTTTATATATTAGATTAAATATATTTAATGGTAAATACTATGTACTTTAAAAAGCAATAATTAGGCAATATCAGTGGATTATTGCCATATATTCGCACCGTCCACGCACGACCAGGAGCAACAAACACAGATGACTGTAGACCGTAACGGCCTACAGGACGTGTTAACAAAGCATATACCGTGCCTGGAACGGTTTTGCGGAAAAGTTATTAAATATCTGAAGGAGGCAAACAAAAATGAAAGAAGAAGAAGCCTTGCAAGCAATTGCGCCCCGGCTCGCCTATGTAGCCGGGGCGTATCTGTTGAGACGCGTACCTGAATGAGTAGTTAATTTATGTAATAATAATTTTCAATAATAATGTTAGAGATAGAAAAAAGTCCTTGGACACAATAGCAGGGAGGTAGAGAGTATTATTATTTAAAAAAAACTAACATAAGATAGACAAAGTACAAAATACATATATATATATCTTTTAAGATCATCACTTCCCAGACGTTTAATATCACAGCCATGGCCAAGCATAAGTTTGGTATAATTCGATTAACAAATGGAACTACTTATTAACAAATGTGTTGTAAAATACCACAACCAGAAGCGATAAAAATATAAAGTCTAGATTGTTCTTTCTCGTGTCTACAAACACGACCTTGAACATATTAAAGCATGACTCATGTATTACACAAATTATTAAGTCATTGATATCACTGCGTTGGCGAGGTAATTATCAATTTAATTTTAACGTTTACAAAATATTTTAAAGGAAACTTGTTTGTTTTTTACCAATAGATATACTGTAAATAACTCCGAATAAACGAAATAGGATACAATATTTTTATTCCAAGCAATATAAGGGTAGTGATTAAGAAGCGACAAGGTACGCCACGTTTTTCGTGCAAGTCACTTTTCTTCGGCTTATTTTTAGAAGTTGTTTAGTCCTTTTTAGTTTCCGTAGAGGCAAACTAAAACTCTAAGGAGATGAGCGAGACACTATGGCTGCAGCACAATTTTTACGACAAAATTTATTAGAAGATATTTATTTATTTCCTAGACGTTTGTCCAGTAAAGTAAATATTTTAATAAAACCGCGTTTAAAGCTGTTTAAAATGTTTATTTAAAAACGTCTCACGTAACTCATCGACTACATAAATTATCATTACAAATCTTTATATCTATATATGTATATATAAAAGAAAAATGGTCTTCGTTTGAGGCTCCTTCACGCCTAAACCACTGATCGTATCGACATGAAACTACCACCATTCGATGCGAAAGGTGGTAGTTTCTTTTTTTCCTAGGTGGTTTATGGCTATTTATTTATTAAATTCCAACGTTCCTTCATTTTATTGCTGTTTTACTTTTATGAAAATTTATCCATACGGACTTCACCGCGGAAACATTCGGGGAGGCTTCCTAGAACCTCTAAACGTCAACATCTGTTAAAAACTCGATTTTCGAAATATTTCAATTTTCTTAGCGGGAAGTTAAAAAGAAGAATAATAAAAATATGAAAAAAAAATAAAATAATGAAACATAAAATTTATTTTAATTCGTCCCGCAAAGCGGGCGCGAAACGGCTAGTGTATGTATATATAAATTTTCTTTTCGCGTAATTAAACCCTTTTTTTTATTCGACATCTGTACAATGGCTGTCGGGTCCGCTAGTGTTATATAAATTATCGTGCCAACTTTGTATATAAATGACGAATGTACTAAGAGCGTAGAGAACTGAATAGACCTATAAATAATAAATCGTAAATTGTGATTCTAGATTTTTCTACAGAAACCAAACAATTTAATAAATTCCACACGCTCTCATTACAGCTCGCGTGTATTTCGTTTTAAAGTGCATTCTGCGATAGCTGAGCACGCACGCGCCGCCAATAAAGTCAAATGATGCATTTATTACACTGTATTTACTATTACTAAAATCTTATTCAAAATAACATATATTACATATAAACAAAATTCGATAACGAAAAGATCACCTGAATGCATAACAATAAAGTAGCCACTGGATAGGATTAAAACAATAATTTTAAAAAAGGCTGAACTGAATTGATATAGAAGTATAAGATTTACAACAATTCACTCAGTACACGTATATTGAATACCATACGAGTGCCCCTGGCTCAAGTAAAGTGTATTGACATTTAGTATATAATTTTAGTTTCTATATGATTCAAATTAAAAAAAATCTTTATATTATTACTCCATACATTACTATAATCATAGGAATGATATTAAATCTTAATCATATATACATTATCTATCGATACGAATTGTATAAAAATGTATTGCGCGGTTCGGTATCAGGCGTTTAAATAATATAGATTATATATTGTTATAACCTTGAACTGTAACCGTTCGTGATGACCTACAAGGTCACCTGCGGTGTCAGGGACGTGAATAGTGAATATAGTTAATGACATACGTGATACGACTACACTATATAATTATAATAGTATAACAGCATTGATAGGCATATTTGTCCTTTTTTAATGTAGGTACATAGGTCGTGAAGTTACGTTCGTATTATATTAGGTATTTACGCCTCTCGATCGTGGAATGTTGAGTGGGTATAAACACCGATATTTGTTTAATGAATTATAGACATATTTTGAAAGTAATACAAATTTAATATTTACAAATTTGCTTTCTTGTGAGCGACTCTGAATCAGAATTTATATGAGATTTTTGGTAAGTGGAAAGTTTTCAAACGTAGCTTATATCTATAGACGGGGCTAAACATTTAAATATTAGGCCCAGGTCGATGAAAGATCAAATAGGAAAAGAACGTACATTGTGTATTGGCTTGTACTTGATGCCTTAGAACTTAGTTGCATTAGTAATATACAGGAAATTTTATTCATCATCTACTACTACTACATACTCATCTGATTTTAAGTTACCGCCATGCATGGTCACTCTGCCAGAAGGCACTTTACCGGCCTTTTAAGAATCGATAAGGTATTTTCTCGAAGGACCCACCAAAGTCGAATTATTTAATACCTCTATGGGCAGCTGTTTCCCACAAAGCGTTGGTGCGCGGCTAAAAATGTATTGCTACATTTCGAATTCCTAACCCAATAGTTATTTTTATTCTGTACCTGTGGTTCCCCTGACACATCCACATAGTGTGACTTGCACTCGATAGCTGCCTTCACGACCGGCTCGCCATAATGCCGGTAGGGCCCGCAGCAGTTCACCAACACCTTGGCCTGACTGCACATGTCTTTAAGCGACTTCTCATCGCCTACATCAGCCACTATTATTTTCACTTCCGATAGGTCATTACCTGAAACGAAGGATTATTAAAGGTTTTTTGTCTGTAGACAAATAAACAAAAGACAATTTGGGAAATGCCAAAGTAAATATGTTTCATACAAAATGATCCGTGGAGGCGTTTCAAGGTTAGTATTGACGAACGTTTTTTAAAACTGCAACAACTCCTCTCGAAAACAGTGTGTAATACGCACACATACCCATCCACATACATTCACGCATACTTAAGATCTACTTTTTCATTAAAAATGTTGTTAATATGCACCATGTACGACCATGGATAGTTGTCTAGTTACCCACAACACAGGGGCTCCCTAGTGTTGGGACTAGCTAGGACTTCTTTATTTACTAAAGAGAAACGTGTAAAAGCTTCATCTTTAGTATACACATAATAATTTAATCTCAAAATTACCTTTTGTTACCGCGTCGTAGATTGGAATTCGCTAAAGAGTTTGCAATATAATTTCCAGACTGCATTATAATTATAATTTCTTTACGTAGTTAATGAGTCTAACCTCAGATGACCCCACTTGAATAATTATCTGTCTCTCCTAGTTTATTTTGTTGTATACGTATAAATGAATTCCCAGCAAAATGAATACAAATGTTGATATGGCGACACGCGTCCTAAATTTGATGTAACGCGTTTAAGAGGTCAGTAACACATAAACGAGGAAACTACTTCATATCAAATATACCTTGTTTCCAGTCCTATAACCGTACAACATAGGTCAAGTCAAGTCAAAATCATTTATTTATTCATATAGGTAACACAATGTACACTTATGAACGTCACATATTTGTGCCCGTTTCTATTTTGTTGCTTCCAATACCATACTAATTTTATTGCAAATGTCTAAAGATGTTATGGGAGGTTGATTAAACTTTTAAAATAAGGATTTAAAAAACAAACGCAGAATATCTATCATTACGATTTACGTAGACGGTTAAAATTCATTCAATGTAACTCCATAATTCCATATATTTTTTATTAATACTTAAATAATTTAAGTATTAATAAATCCTTATCAGTGTATTTCTTATCTGACCGATAACCTCTACTAGAAAGTACTGACATTTATCAATTAAAGTGCGTTCATTAAGGAATAAACCATATATTTATGTTTTATTTATTAACACTGTGTTTATTTATTAACAACATTAATAGTACATATACAAGGAGATAACATTTAGGAGGCAATGGACGGCCTTATGGCTTACAGAAAACAGGGCCCCCCGGCCCCCCTTATGCCAAAAAAAAAAAAAAAAAATTTTTTTTTTAGGGGGGGAAGGCCGGCTTTGGGGCAAAAAAAAAAAAAGAAAAAAGGGTTTGGGGGGAGGAAGGGCGGGCCTTTTTGTTAAAAAAAAAAAAAACATTTAGGAGGCAATGGACGGCCTTATGGCTTACAGAAAACAAAGAAATAAGTGTAACTAAATAAACAAAAATAAAATTGCTAGTAACAATGTAGACTAATACAATTTTAAAACTAACAACTTTAAAAAAAATCTAAAAGCTAATCTTCATATATACCGTAAAACTTATCGCATACTCGTAGTAACTAAAATTTTGTTTTTATCTATGACTGGTAAAGACTAAAGACCATGGGCTAATTTAATAAACACAGTCAAAAATATTAACACAATTAAAACTGATACTTACTTCTAAAGACGCGTTTTATATATTTTTGGGTCCGAAATTACTTGTTGTTCCCAATGTTTTATTCTTATTAATTATCTAATATGACACTTGATATTTAATGAACAATACATTTATCAATACGTTAATAATTTCTTAGATCTACATATAATGAGATCCCAACCGGCCTCTGCATGATGTAGCAGGTAGGTTTTCCTGTATTGAGCCCCAAATACCCCACAACCTTGAGCAGACGGGGAGACGGGTAACTGCATCACAATTCGGATAAAAAAGAGTCATCTGGCATTTTGAACGAAATCAATGACGCATCATACATTTTGAATTGTACACTGCTAAAACAGGTACACGTATAGTTCTGAGACAACAACAACAACAAAGCTTTAAGCATTAAAATATTATTACGACGACGGGTTGACTGCAATGTTTCTAGATTTTTCCACTAGTTAGAGAACTTTTCAGCAGGCTGTGAATGAGTGAATTATGATTTCTGACCGTTTCAGGAGAGGGTCAATCACATATTAGAAAATCGTTATTTAAAAAAATAATACCCTAGTTTTCAGGTGGCTGAAACATTGTTTCCGGCAGCTTCAGAACAAGTGTAGTCGAGTGGTACACATTTCAGGAAACCCGTTTTCAGGCGTTTTCCAGGCCTGGTTATACCCCTTTGATGAAGGAATATTCTAGACCGAACGCGTATCATACGCGACAGAGAGAGGCGAATGCGATTTCAAGAGATAAACACCGAAGAGTAAATTTCTGTGCGTAATTTCCGGTTTTTAGTGTAAACAAATTCCTCACTGACTTATTTAGAAATAAACCCTTGAAGAAATCTACGGCGTTTTCTACCCGATCCCCTAGCTCGTAACAATATGTAAAATGTATTAACATCAGGTTGTTCGAGTATCTATGGTATCCCCGTCATTGGCAATGACAGAATTATGAAAGAATTTGAGATAATTCATGATCGTGAATCATTTTACCCACTCAACGCATTATTGTCTGGCCCACCTTAACTCCATAATTTCGCAGACGTTATTATAAAAAAGAGATTACAATAACTTATAGATTGTTTGATTGGAGTTCCAACTAAATTTCGAGCCTCGGAGACGCTATTCCAGAATCGGCACTTAAACCTGTTTTACGCTTTGTACCTACAATAATAAAAAAAATACAATCTGACCTTGAAAATGTTATGATAATTTACGTGTTTTTGTGCATTGTGCGTGATCTTAACGTATCCGACGTGAAGGTCATCTCAACGTATTAATCTTTGTAAATAAAGACAGTTCGGTCTTTGTTACCATGGTTACCATTTCGTTCGTAACCATGGCAACAAACTCCCTACTTTCAGTATTTTACATTGTATCTATATAAGCGTTTAATAAAATGTAATAAAAATCTGTAAATCGCTACCCAGCAAAATTAATGACACATTTATACGATACGAATCACACGAACACAAAAGATTATTGTATTACATTCGGGTGAACCTCGTCGGCCATTTATAATAATAATAACATTGGTTTGCGCCACAAGAATTTAACGAGAGCGGACTGCAGTCAATCATTTGAAACGTCGAGTTAAATACAATGAGTATTATTAGAATTTATATTCGTTGTAATAAATATTAACGACATAGCTCTTACCAGTTTTCTGTGACGCTTCCTTGAGCACATCTTCCAGCTTGCTCTGGGAGCGTCCAGCGACACCCCACATAAGCGGATACTGCTTTAACTGTCGACTCATCTCCATCACGGCATGTTTACCCGTGAACCCCGTCGCACCGAATATCACCAGGTCCAGGCGAGACATCTATGAAAGAACAAATTTAGATAAAACCGCTTGAACGCTAATAAATCACTGCTGGAACGTAGATCCACTTTTGAATGATGGACCTGTAGGCTATTTATGGAACGGACTCGCAAAACTGCGCAATACGCAGGATCAAGTACTGTCTGGGTAAAATGTATTGGTTGGTTAACTAATTGTTGACACGCTTTAATTTAAGACCCATGCGCATATATCCGCGCATTGTCGTGTTATTTAAACAATATGTCCATACAACTTATTTATTGAAATTATATATCCAGAGCATTTTTTTTAAATTACTTAGGTGTGATAACGTATGTCTTAAAAACAACGTTGGTTATAGCGAGTCACAATGGGCGGTTGGCGAAGTAAGTACTTACTAAATTTAGTAAGTCATTACTATGCTTACAAAATTTTCGGCCGGGACACAAAATAAGTGCTTACGCAGTAAGCATGGCTAATATAGACCATTTTGCTTATTGTTGATGTAAACAAAACGGACAATAAAATATCCAATAAAATATTTCTCATAAAATTATCCATTTGAAACTATTCACAGGTATTAAATTATATTCCTAAATTTAGTACTGTCAATTATATTATCTATGAGGTTATGTACGGATATGAATAAGGTGTTTTGTTTATGTTAATAAGCAGTAAGTTTTGCAAAAGCGCTACAGTAGTTGTAAGACTTTAATTTTTTTATGTTATGGTTATAAGTTTAGTTATTATTCGGGACCATTAAAGGAAATTACCATATGCCAGGTAATGGACTATTTTATATAAAATTTTATAAGAAATAATTCTGTCGTATTCATATTTTTGTGTAACTTTCACCGTTTATGCAACGCACGGAACGGAAACTCAAATAGGAATATTTTGTTGCGACATTTTCATTTTGATACATTGTTGGTAACGTGATATTGCTTTAACTGAACTTACTTGTCTTAGGAACTGTTTCAAATTAAATTTCCCTTTGTGTTAGACAGTCCAATTATCGAAGAACGCTTCAACGTAATAAATGTGAGACAAAACGCGCAGCACAACTAGTGAATTATAAAATCATTCCCAAAGTTTCACGTTGCAAGTCATACGTTTTTGTGTAATATTAAAAAAATACATATTATACTACATTACATGTAAGCCACATGGTTAAATAAATATCCCTTTTAATTTAAAGTTATATTCCGGCGAAACGGATTTTTAAATTCATAAATAATAGAAGAAATGCCTCCAATCGCAATTCAATTGGTACGGTATACAAACTTACCAATGAAGCATCGACACAATAATATTTACAATCGAAGTAAAATTAAAGCTTCCTCGATAAAATATTATTTTCTGACTTTAAAAAATATAATTGCAATATTTGTTACAATTCATTGGATGTGGACTGTAAATTTATTCCATTTTACAAACAGCTGACGTAACAATTAAATTGTTTTGGTACACAAGTACAGAAAATATAACACTCGAAATATTAAAAATTTTAATACCTACATACCTTTAAAATTATAACACTCCGATACTTTAATCGTGGAAATTAACTCTTATTAATTCGATTTTATATTTAATAAATTTCAATAATATTAATAATATCAAGGAAATTATATTTTGTAATGTAAAAAACTGTCGCACCGCACCGGCAGGGTGAAAAGCAGAATTATAAAGTGATGATTTGATGAACATGCGTGTGTTGCACAGACTAAATAACTATTAGAGAGTAAACATTTATGAACTGTGTCTACACTTATCGCTCATAATCGTTTTTCCCACAATAATTGTTTGTTCGAGAATCATGTTTATACAAAGATTTAGATATATAATAAGTCAATATTTATGATAAAATCTGTACGGAAAGAGAACGGTCCTGGTATTTGAGGTCGCATAAGAAATCGTGATCACATGCACTAGATCCAACTATCAAAATTTCGAATAAATAATTTGCTGGTTATTTCTAAGTATTTTTAGAAAACAATTTAAGTTAAATAAACGATGATTCTAGTCTTGACTTCCGAGCATTTCACCTTTCACACCGAGTACAATACTTGACACATGACAGTGACAGCAGAGACCGGCTTTCAATTGTCACATCTTCAAAATTTCGTTCACAATATTTTAATTCTTATAAGTTATAACCAAAAATATTGAGATAATTTAAATTACTACTTAGTAACCTGAAATCATGGAACTAAATGAAAAAATTTTGCATTATTTAGATAAATGTGATAAAGTAAACACTTTGAAACTTGCAGATGAATTTAACGAAGATCATCAGAAAATTGTTGGTGCAGTAAAAAGTATTGAGGCTTTAGAGATGATCGTTTCAGAAGCTGTAAAGTCTACGAAATGGGGATTAACGGAAGAAGGACAAATGGTCGCTGATCAGGGAAGCCACGAAGCTGTTTTATACAGAAATATTCCTGATGATGGCTCGCCACAAGTTGAAGTTATGAAGGTTACCAGTCTATTTTTTTCGACTAGTAGTAACTGTCCTAAAGCACTATTTAATTTTTCTATGTATAATTTTAAACTCAACTTAATGTTTTATTCTTCCAGAAAGTACCTAATGCAAAAGTAGGATTCAGCAAAGCTATGTCAGCTGGTTGGATTTACATCGATAAATCAGGTGGTGCACCTTTAGTTAAACGTAAAGTTGAAAATATATCCGATACTGTTCAAGAAAATTTGATTGAAATTAGAAAAGGCATAGATAATTTAACAGATAATGTTCGGAACGATTATAAAAAACGAAAACTACTCCAAGAAATCACATTAAAAAGTTTTGAACTGACTAAAGGTCCACAATTTGCCACGTCTATAAAGAAATTAGAGACAGATTTAACAAGTGAAATGCTGATGACAGGTTCATGGAAAGAGTTACAATTTAAGCCATACAATTTTGATGCACTAGGTAAGTTTTTTTAAAAGTACAGAGGGCAAACGGGCAGGCAGCTCACCTCATGTTACCTGATACCACCACTGCCTAAAGTTTTTTTAATGTTACATCTAGAGTTAGATATAAAAAAGACTAGGCAAACCTTTCTTTTTTCCAATTATAAAAATAGTGTACACAAACCATTTAAAACATAAAAATTAATAATGTTAAGTTTTATTTAAGAATACGTACAACAAATTAGTCAAACTTATTCTTTATGTCCAGGTCAACCACCCTCATGTGGTCACCTACATCCTCTCCTCAAAGTGAGGTCTGAATTCCGTGAAATCTTTCTTGAAATGGGTTTTACGGAGATGCCAACTAACCAATATGTTGAGAGCTCTTTCTGGAACTTTGATGCTCTCTTCCAACCACAGCAGCACCCTGCTAGGGATGCTCATGATACATTCTTCATATCATCACCTGCTAATAGTACAGAGTTTCCTATGGATTACTTAGAAAAAGTTAAAAAAGTGCATAGCAAAGGAGGCTATGGATCACAGGTATTGATCCCACTTGATTAAACTTATAAGATGAATCAATTAGTTTTATAGCTGAAATTGAATGAAAGCATGTGTTTTAATGTTAATTATGGATACATTACCTCTCATATTATTTTTTTATTCAAAGCAGCTAAATAATGTGTTGTTTTAATAAAGTGTAATACACCAGTATTACATAATATTATAGATACATTGTTATTTCTGTGTCATTTTCAACTATGATTTTAGAGGTGTCGATGACAAAAAGTTTAAATTTCTACACTGTTAATATGTGCATTTTTATGTTGAGTATGCCCATTAACAAAATACATGTTTTAACATTTCTAACAAAATATATCAAATGATATAATTATCTCTTTAGCATTCATTTACCATTGACAATTTGAATTATTTAGTCGTCAATTGGTGATCTTCTAAAATTAGCCCCCCGACCCAGGAACTGACAGCTAAATCGCAAACACTCTTTATGTCAGTGATACCACTGTTATAAAAATACTTCTAACAAGGTATTGTAACACAGTAATGTATTATATGAGAGTTGTAGGGCTACATATATGATTGGAAGATAGAGGAGGCTCAAAAGAATTTGCTCCGCACTCACACAACAGCAGTCAGTGCACGTATGCTGTACAAACTTGCTCAGCAGGCTAAGTTCGAACCACAGAAATACTTCAGTATAGATAAGGTATTATTTTTATTGTTGATATGAACTTATTGTCATTCAATAAATAGATTTCTCCTTATCTATAAATTGGATGATAACAAGTAATAAAAATATGGAAATAAAACAAGTTTTAGTTTTTATATATATTTTAATTGCTAAAAGACATCTGATTAGTTCTATTGCTTAAAGCCTGTATAACCAGTGTGATTAGTGATTACTGATTAGTGCAGGGTGATTAGTTGGCTGCATAGTAAAGTGATTAGAAGCTTGTTCTATTTTTTTGCGAGTGAACTGCGAGTAGTGACATCGCGTGCACCCCCCCTTCCCCCTCACTCGCAGCGTACCTGCCAAACAGCTATTGACGACTGAATTTACTAAACAGAGCCACTAAACAAGAATTGGATACTACTTGCACTACACACCTGCACTAATCATCCTCAATTACTAATCACTTGCACTCGCACTAATCAGGTGAATCAGGCAGCCTCTAATCAAAGTGAATACAGGCCTTTTAGTACGTAGTATAGCAGAACTATCATACAAATTACTGCCATTATACTAATTAATGATTAGATATTGTGAAATTCTTGAAAAATAATTATATTCTTTATAAAAAATGCTTTGAATGAATTCCTTATTAGTGTGGTTTTTGAATTTTATTAAATCTCATGTATTTTTTTAAATTAAAATATGGTTAATATGTTCCAGGTCTTCCGTAATGAAACCCTGGATGCTACCCATCTAGCAGAATTCCACCAGGTGGAAGGCGTGGTAGCAGCAAGAGGCCTTGGCTTGGCAGATCTCATTAGCGAATTAGATGCTTTCTTCTCGCGTCTAGGCTTCCACCAGCTACAGTTCAAACCAGCATACAACCCATATACAGAACCTAGTATGGAGATCTTCGCGTATCATACTGGTAAGACGTATTTTTGATATGAACTAATAATATTGTAATAAAAATAATATTAATTTAAAATAAAATATGATTGTTACAAAATTGTTCTGATGTTAGTCCCATAGTCCATTAGAACAAAACTTATTTCTTTAACACTTTACATTTTAGTGCAGTGGAGAATGATAATGAATGAATGAATGAATGATGAATGGTAATGGAAACAAAATAGTGTGTGTCAATTCAGTTAAATTAACTTTTATATGCACTAGATGGCGCTACCAATAACAAGACTTAACTAGTCACCTAGGCAATAAAATAATTTAAATCCTTTTTAACAATTTCAAATATGGAGTTTCCATACAATTTGTATAGTTTACTTCTTTCGAACAATACATGATACAAACTCCAGAGTGATTAAACGTTCTATACCATAAAATATTTTTTTATTACCTGGTGAGACCTCAGGAAGTCACAACCTGAGTATTGAGAAGTACTAGTAATGCTTTAGGATCTAACAACTTATGAAAAACGTTTATTCCACTGGGGTTAAAAAATCTGCTTTGAATTTTTCAGGTCTTGGGAAATGGATTGAGATT
Source organism: Pieris macdunnoughi (assembly GCA_905332375.1). Classification (NCBI taxonomy): domain Eukaryota; kingdom Metazoa; phylum Arthropoda; class Insecta; order Lepidoptera; family Pieridae; genus Pieris; species Pieris macdunnoughi. Next base: position 437,965 of record CAJOBZ010000036.1, on the reverse strand, counting down.
GGAAATTCCGGAGTTTTCCGACCAGAAATGCTTCTGCCCATGGGCCTGCCTGAGGATGTTAACGTGATTGCGTGGGGGCTCTCGTTAGAACGTCCAACTATGATCAAATATGGCCTTAATAATATAAGGGACCTGGTTGGACCCAAAGTGGACCTTCAGATGGTCCAAAACAACCCGATTTGTAGGCTTGATAAGTGAAAATAAATTATATATTTATGTCTATTAATTCATTTATTCGTTCTTATGCATTAAACATTAATGAAATGAATTTTGTAAGCATACACAAATAAAATAAGAACAAATATTTTTAATTAAGAGTTGTAATATGATATGACAATTTAAATTAATTCCTGAAAACAAAAGTACAAAGTCAGCTTAAGTTGTTTAAATTAAATCTTTGTTTAACGTTCTATACGACTTACCATTTGCATTGCTTTTTCTATGATTATCGCACATACTTTCTTGATATCGAGAAATTAAGTTTTAGTTTAGTTTTAGGCAATACAGTGATTTGCACAGAAGACCACAAACTACTATACTCTGTATGGTATATTGTAAGGTAATTTTCAGAGTCGAAATTCAATAATTTCAGATATCCGAGAATTGTAAAAATAAAATAAATAAAATATGTTTATTATGGAACATAAGATAATGTATCACTTATTCCACGTCATTAAATTTGAAGGCATCCCTACTCATCGGCAAAGAAGACAGAGGGTGTAGGCCGAGAGAAAAAGCCGGCGTAAAAAACTCTCGGTACTCTTTTAAAACAGCAAATCATCAAACAACACTTATTTAAAACAAATATCGCAAATTAATTAGAAGTAGCCGTCTAGCACTAGTCCCAGGCCCTTTTATCAACTAGATAATCGTTGATTTATAGTAAGCTTTTCTTTAATACATTTCTTAAATTTATTGAAAGGAGTTAAGACCTTGGGTTTATAAAGAAGAGTATCCCTTTCCCCAAAAAGAATTACTAACTTTAGATAGTTGTACGGGGAAATTGCAGCCTGTGTTCCGTGTATTAACATGTGGTATGTTCTATTCTAGTAAACTTATCACTATTGTATACATACAAATATTTTCATAAATATGCGAGGGAAAGGTAAGTATATTAATTTCCTTGAATTTATCTCTAAGAGATTCCCTACATTTTAAATATAGATTGCATGTATAGCCCTCTTCTGCAGGATGAAAATAGTTTCGACATCAGCAGCATGACCCCATAATAATAAGCCATAAGTCATTAAGCTTTGAAAGTAACTAAAATAAACAAGTCTAGCTGTATCGACACAGTGTGAGCGAATTTTTTTAACCGCTAGGCTGCAGAACTAAGTCTCTTCGCCAATCCGTTAATATGAGGGGACCACTGAAGTTTTGAATCCAGTTGATCGAGAAATACAGTTGTATCATCCAGATCAATTCTTCACCGTTTATATTGGCTAGTATCCATAACCCTTGCATTTTTGCACAAAATTTAATGCATTTTGTTTTTGCATTAGTAGAAGGTTATTCATACTAAACCAATGGACAATCGAAGACAGAGTATTGTTCACATCGTCAAAATTTGTTAATAATAATAATAATAATTTATTTATTGAAGAATATGGTACAAATGCTAAGGTGATACAATCATAAATCGTTCGCATTTCTGCCACACACGATGGCGCGCAAATTCGTCCCAAAGAATTTTACAATATTATTCAAAGCCAATTCCTATATTATCCAGCCTATTATATTATATACATTTCATCATTAATTTTATATCATTTACGGTGTTTCATGCAAATAATCATTTATTGAAAGTAAACTTTATCCAAAAGCAATTCACTAAGTCGCTTTTTAAAGAATCTAGACGGAAGATCTTTTAATTCTTTTGGTAATTTATTGTAGACTTTAATTGCCATATAAAAGCTGTTTTTCGAAAAGTTCCAGATTGATTTTTGGCACAGCCAAATTCTTCCCATGTCTATTCTTACTTCAACTTCTACATTCGACTTAAAAATATGTATGTTTCTGTGCACGAATAAGGATATCTCTAAAATAAATACATGAGAGATACAATTTTGAGCTTCTTAAATAAAGTTATTTTTTATTTGTTATTTGTCGTTTGATTTTAAAAATCAAGGACGTGTCATCAGCAAACAAAACTATCTGATTTTTCTCTCTACCATGAAAGGTAGATCATTTATATAAACAAGAAAGAGGAAAGGGCCAAGAATTGAGCCCTGTGGTACCCCATACTACTGCCGACCCAGAGGACCTCTTACCATTCACTTCAACCTTCTGAGTTCTTCCGTGTAAATAGGAAGTTAGAAGATTCAGTGCGGTTTTGCCTAGTGGCGGAGTTTCCCGATTAAGGTCTCGGTTGGACAAATCAAATGCTTTGGATAAGTCGCAGAAAACACCTAAAGCGTCATGCGACTCCTCCCAAGCCTTAACTATATATCTATATAACTCAACACCGGATCGGTGTCGAGCGACCCTTGGTAAAACCGAACTGATTATTTGTAGGTAATAATTGTTTAGTTAAAATGACTTACCAGTTGATTTAATATAATTTTTTCAAATATTTTACTACAAGTAGGTAGTACGGAAATTGGTTAAAGTTACTGGGGTCGGACATACTACCTGCTTTAAATAATGGAATAATTTACTATTTTCATTAGATCGGGAAACTCGCCACTTTTAATACAATTGTTGAAAATTATAGCTAGATGGGGAGCAATTACATCAATTATGCTACTAATTATTTTTACAGAAATACCCCAAAGATCGAGTGTTCTTAATATCTATGGTTCTAAATATCCTCACTATATCGTCGGCACCAATGGGTCGGAATGTAAAACTGACCTTGCACTCGTTTACATTATCTTTGAGCATCGATTAGCGAGGGCGGGAGATGATTGAAGAGACTTAGTAGTCGAAATTGGAAGTCAGAAAAGTACTTATCAAAAAATCGCTATCTCTTCGTTAGATTTGATTATAGTGTTATCGACAATGTTCGATGTGTTGATTGCGCCCTGACTCTTCCAGTTTCATATCTTCCAAGTCATTTTTTTTTTGGTATATTTTTAAATCTTAAAAATATTTAAGGACTTGGCCGCGTAACAAACTTTCTTAAATAATTTCGAACATAAAGAATAAATTCTTCATTATGATTGTATGACTTTTCAGCGTAAAGGTCATACAACCGTTGTCTACTTTTATAAATTCCCGTGTCGCCCAATCACTAAACGATTTACACTGCGAATGAGAGACTTTCTTTGGGGTAAAGATGGTGTTGAACTCTTTATTAATACAATCACTTAGATTGTTGTTTGTGTATCAACGGTAGTACCTACCGGTAATAAAGGTAGGTGTTACCTATATTATGTCTAAATCTCACCATTCGCTTTTTATTTACTGGAACAAACACACTGCTCACCACTTTACATTTTAGCGCCACTAACTGTCACAATGATCTGAGCTAAGATCAGTTGTAATTGAGGTTTGCATTGCCTCTGCATCTGTAAATACATAGTGTTCATGTAGTTCAAGTTCTTATTCTAAGATACTTAGTATTAAGTGGGACTCCTGTATGTTTAATTTTAAAACATATTAGAATGGACATACAAAAGTACCCTTTATATATGTCAAACTAAGTCGCGGCTCTGAATCTCACTATGTCCTCCTTGTAGGGTGTTAAGATCTGGACGCTCTCTCTTATCCTAGTCCTGATAAATTAAATTTTTAATAATGACATTTAAGAAACAAGCTGTTTTGATTTTTGTTGAGTTTGCAAAAATAATATTGGTTTTGACGTAAATACGTCTTTAAATTTGTACCATATGGGGGCAAACCAAAATACCTAACGAAAGCAAAATATGGAGATACAGTTTGGCGTTGTACTTCCAAATCTATCTTAAATTAAATTTCACTACTAGACAGCTAGAGGTTCAATGAATTAATTACGATAAGCGAGACCGTCATCAGACGCATCGCGCGCGCCGGAGGGGGAAGGGTTCCGTCTTTGAGGTTATTTTACTGCGTATCGCAGTGATGCCAACTTGGGTGTTTTCCCTCTAAATTTACGGGGAATCAAGATGTCCCCTTATTAACTTTTAATCATCAGCAATTACATAAACGTAGGTATACACATACAACACACGACCGTGTCCATGATCGACCAATTTTTCATGCTCGATTCCGCAAGTCACTACCTCATACTTGCCCGTAATAATTGCTTTTTTCAAAATAAGGTAGTAAATAGCAACAAAACTCAATATTGGAATTGTTATCACAACCGTTCTGCTTTTGTTACACACTCCCTCTAGAGGGGTGTGTTTAAGCCCGTTCGGGGCTATGCCCCTTCGGGTGGACTGATTTCTCGCGCCCTGCTAATACAGGGCGGTACGGGGGTCGAGGTTTCTCCCTCTTGGTGGGGGCTGCAGCGCGCAAGGAGGCGTTGGCCTCAACTCGCTGCGCGCAGCCGATGGGGTCTATTCCGGGGTGTCAGGTCCGGTGGTTTGGGGGCAAGGAGTATTTCGACTTGGCCCTGGTGTCTCAATGGTTGGTTGGGCAGTACGCGGTCGCGGTCAAGCTCCGCCGGGTGAGACCCCGGTGGCCGGGGGGAGGCCCAGCGAGGCGACCAGCGGTGTAGCCGGGTTGCGCCTGGTGAGTCCGGGGGTTGGGGTTCCGCGGAGAATAGCTACGCGGATACCTGTATGTTATCACAAAATTACGAGAAAGCCAGCAGCACTCCATTTTAAGAACTAAAGTTAGTAAAACCTTTTACATGATAAAAGTCAATTGTTAATTACAACACTAATGTCATTAATAATTTTAAATATGGTATTAATAACGTTAAATAAGAATATCGTATTAAATTTAATATTAAAAAGAAGTCCCCTACTGATCAGTGTTAGAAGTTATGAGATTCCTGAAAAATTAAAAGATGTAGCACAAGATCCAAACCCGAGTTTTTATAAAATGGTCCAATACTTCTATCACTACGCCGTGAAAGTGTGTGAACCAAGTCTTGAAGATTATTTGAAAAAATATACACATTTATCAGACAAGAAACGTAAGCAGCGTGTTGCTGGCATTTTAAAGGTGTGTTTCTCGCCCTAAATATTTTTTGGTATTATGCTAAATAACCTGGATAGAAGTCCTGAAGTTAAAAGGTATTAAGTTGTATTTTTATACAAGAATTTAAAGGTATAGCGACTGCTAGATATCTGTACATTATTTTTATTTATACAAAGATTTACAGCTTATAACTTAATTATGTACTAAATATAAATAACTTTGTACGCCAAAAAAAATCTTCACCCAAACTATGTAATATTCAGGGATATTAATACAAATAAAATCATTTTAATCTAGGCTAACTGTTACAAAGAAAACAACAAAATAAATTACATGAGGAACACTTAGGACCATGAACTTTATAATACAATATGTTTTTCTATAAATTCAGATAGAGCACTCCTTGCCGACACCACACTTGTGTGAATATCAACAGTTAAATTTAATTTACCCGCTGCTCCATAAAGCTTTTGAAATTGGTGTTGTCTAGTTGTATACCTTCTTACGATAGGTACATAAAACGTTTTCAATACTGATATGTTCCTGACAGAGTGGTGGTAGGTACATACATTTATAGATTTCTAGGTGGTCGCTGAGAGAAGTGAAAAGCTTGGAAGCCGTCAAGAGTGATCACTCGTTCTGTACAACAATTGATTCCCTAAAATAATGCTTAACATAGCTAAACCTCGGCGGCGGCTATGCTATCAATCGGCTTGACGTGCCGATTTGTATTATTTATTTTTATATTAGGTAGTTATGCAGTTCCTAGAGCTATAAATTACATATTTCATAAATTTAAATTGGATTTCGGAAGTAGGTACTTCTTAGATCAAGTTTCCCCCATGCGGTTATAACATAGTTCAACAGACCCTATAGATTAGACCCTATTTTCAACCTTAGTTTCTACGTGACTACGATAATAATATATTTATTAAACCCATAACCTCTAATAGAAAATATTTTTGCATTGATTTTTTTATATGTATCACACATCATTCAGTGTTCCAACTTCCAGCACTAATTAATAGTACGCACATTTTAAAATTAAATTCGGCTATAACCTTGTAAATTTCAGGTTATGGGTTCTTGCAACAGTTCTTTACAATTTGAGTTTCCCTTACAACGCAAGAACGGAGACTACGAAATCATACACGCGTATCGCTCGCAACATAGCGTACATCGGCTTCCTTGTAAAGGAGGTAATAAAAATCCTTAAAGATTTCTCTCGGTCTCAGCGCTCAGCAATGACCGATGTCACACTTTTATGCAGTATTATTTATGACAATAATATCTCTTATGATAGGTAGGTGTAGGAAAAATCTTAACCTATCTAGAACGAAAGAAAGAGCTTTATTATACATAATAAAAAGGATATATAGGTTTCCTGTGTCATGGCCAGCTAGTCTTCCTTTTGACTTGTTAACGGTACTTAACAATAGTTTCTACATTACACTTAAGTACATTTTATAAGCTATTGTTGCCCAATAAGCATATGTCAGGTTGGGAAGATGTTGTTTTAGATTTTTAGTAAATGTATAAAGTTTTGAATCGTTAGTGAAAATGTTGTGTTTAAAAAAGTGATTAAAGGTGAAAGTGCCTCTGAAGGAGAAAAGCGTTGAGCGAAGAAAGTGCGCTTTTTAAGAGGCTTATATGTAGGTTTGCGTTATGTATGTTGTGGTGTAGTCGATGTTTGTTTCCAAAAAATCTGCATATTGCTATGGCGTAGGTGTAGTTGTCTAACCGTTAAACGTTTTGTCTCAATGAAAATCTTTTAAGTTGAGTAGCGAACAGGTTACCTATAAGATATCTTAAGAATGGCGTGTTGGGAACGCTTAATTTTCAGTATTGAAGACGATGCCGCCCCACCCCTTACGGAGTTAAACGAACCTTTTTCGTTTAACTCAGAATTGCTGAACGTATTTTATTATTCCTATTGTAGGCACAGGGCTTATGACTTAATACTTACAAAAAAGTACTTTGTATGTTTTTTGGAGGCTACTGTTATAGATTTTAAATGTCACAGGTATAAGATTTTCTGACCAAGTTGATCTTGAAGAGGTGAAAGCTCTAGCTGCACTTATGACGTACAAATGTGCTTGTTCCAATATCCCTTTTGGAGGCTCCAAAGGAGGTACTTTACATAATCGTTTCTTACTAAAAACTTGTGCTCGGCTATGAATTTTTCAAATTCTTTAGATCTAGAACGGGCTAATACAGCCCTTTTATGATTTTCGTATTCACTTATAATTTATATGAAGTTTAAGTGTAGAAATACTGGTTTGTCATATATTGTAGAGAATTATCAAATGACAGATCCTTATAAAAAAGGAACATTTCCACTATTTCAATTGGACAAAATGCTCACTAATAGAGCTTGGAAAGTTGATTGCCAATGCTCATTACGCCAATAGGACACGTAACTGTAATCAACAAACAACTTATTTTTATAATGAATTTACAGGTGTTGCGATAAACCCAAAGAAATATACGGTGGCTGAATTACAAAGAATAACACGACGCTACACCCTAGAATTAGCGAAGAAGCATTACATAGGTAAAAATAATTCTATACAACTTTGAGTGATATTGACTTGAAGTGTCTACACACGGCTCTAAAATCAGTGGCAATATCGGGACACTGGCGGTGGGGATGAAATCGGCTCGTAGTTCGAATCGGCAGTAGCATACTCTACAATCAGATTAGGGTAAAAAACCACCTTCACCGGGGATGGCAAGGACCTTTACTGTGTACTTCGCTCACTCCAGTGAGCTTCCGTCCTGCCCTTCAGGCGATAGACCACCCCGCGACAACCCAAGCCGCGGTTCTAGTCTCACAGGAGACGCCCTTGCGCTAGTCGCGGGAAACACGCCCATTCAGGCCGAGCTACGCTCGCCAAAACAGCGCGAACTGAGCTGTAAAGGCCCTTAAAGCCAACCGCGAGATTCCATTCCAAAACAAAAAGAAGCACACTACAACCGCGACCTTCGTTGACCGCGAATTTCGTTGGCATAAAAATATTTATCTAATGGATTTTTTTGATAGATATAAATAATTTGTTTACCACATTAGTTTTAGCTTTTCAACTGTTGCCTAATAAGAACTAAATCAGCCTACTTAGGCGGCTTACACAATGTTTTATTGAATTTTAACTCTTTCCCGCTGAGATCGAGACATCCATTTATGAGAATAATGTAATAAATTCGTTAAGTACACTCCTCTTTTACCAAGTTGGGTCCTCAAAAAACAAATGATTACTTAGACTAATAATATTTGCAGGTGCAGGAATAGATGTCCCAGCTCCTGATGTTAACACATCTGGAAGAGAAATGTCCTGGATAGTTGACACCTATATTAAAACGTTAGGTAAGACTTTTAAGTAAATTGACCACAGAAGAAAAATCTAAAAAAGCAAAAAAAAAAAGAATTTTCATATTAGGTACCTATATGACTTTAAATATATTAAATACCATTCACGGTGCAAGAGTTTTACTTTAAATTGAATATTGAATGATAAATTAAATAAAAAAACATATTTTTTTGTTAAAAAAATACCCTAAAAGTATGCGTTTCGCCGAAATTCTCTGGAAGTGAATGTAAACGAAACATTGAGCTTGTGATTGGTCAAACGGACATAATCACAATCGTTTCGTTGTTTATTTACAGGTTATAACGATATCAACGCAGCAGCATGCGTAACTGGCAAACCCATAAATGGCGGAGGTATTCGCGGACGAGTAGAAGCCACTGGACGTGGTGTATTCATAACAATCAGTGAGTTCATACACGACGAACAGTGGATGAAACTTATAGACCTGGAACCGGGGTTCAAGGTATTTTATATGAATTAGCTCCCAAAAGGTTTTTGCGTTATCGTCGGTGTGTAATTAGTAAAGGACTTGTCTTTTAATTTGCATATCAGATACATTAAAGATAAATTACCGAATAAAAAAATTAAAATTTTACCTATTAATCAATAAAATATTGAATTAGCTAATTTATCACAAATTTTCAAACATTTCGAATTATCAAGAACTGTGTTTGCTTTAAAGCACGCAAAAACCGAAACTAATAACATAAATTTTCCCGTTAATGGTAAAAAAAAATTATAGTTACAGTTAAATATAAAATTGTGATAATCAAAGCGTTTAAATTCGCTAGTCTTATTTTCCTTTTTATATTATTTATCTGAATTCAGTTTATACTGCATTAAATTTAAAAGAAATAAATTTTATGTTAATATAATTTATAATAAACTAATAATTTAAAATATTAAAGGGAAAGACTGCGATAATCCAAGGTTTCGGCAACGTGGGCAGTTGGGCAGGAGTCCACTTCCAGGAAAGTGGTGTGAAGGTCATCGGAGTTTTGGAGTCTGACTGCAACCTGTTCAACCCTGTAGGGATCAAGTGTAAGGTCAGGATCAAAGAACCGTTAAAGAAGGACAAGACAACATAAATATATTCAATGTAAAATGCACCTTAAAGCAATGGTATAAAGATGCTATTAAAATTATAGTTATATTAAACCTCGATGACCCGGCACACGTATTTTTGCCATGCATACTACTTCTAGGAAACATTTTTTTAGTTCAACAAAATTAACTATCTACTATAATAAAAAAATAGGGGTTGATCGTAGAGGGGTGACAATTAAGGGTTGTATGTATTTTTGTATGCTGTATCATAAAAAAATAAAAACAAAAAGTTTTGTCTAAGAAATAAAAAAATTATGGGTGGGACCACCCTTAACATTTAGGGAGATAGAAGTTGTCCGATTCTCAGACTTACTGAATATGCTTAAAAAATTTCATAAGAATTGGTGGAGAGATTTCGGAGGAGTATGGGAACGAACATTGTGACACGAGAATTTTATATATTAGATGTTTTAGGAACTACAAGAGTACAAGGCAAAGCACCGTGGTAGTGCCAAAGGCTTTCAAGGCGCCAAGGAATGTGGGCCTGAGCTGATGTTTGAAAATTGTGATATACTTGTCTTAGCTGCCCTTGAAAAATCCATCACACATGAAAACGCCGGAAAACTCAATTGCAAGGTAAGGAGCCATTCAAGTATTACGTAAGCAGATTTACTGCAATGTATCCCCCCTCCCCTTTTCAGCAATAGTAAGCAAACCTCTCAAAAATAATAGTACATAAACGTATATTTCTTTGTAGGAATCCTCAAAAATGCATTTCCTTTTCAAGCATAGACAATGTGTGGTTAATATGTGTAAAAAACTAAAAAAAATACTGTTGAGGTAATAAAAAAATAAGAAAATCACCAAAGAAGACTCCCCGCCTCTCCCTATAGTGCTTACGTAAGACTTGAACTTAAAATATAACTTATCTAAAATAAAGTTAAGTTAGAACGCGAAATTAGGTTCTAAGTTATAAGGTC
>CAJOBZ010000036.1:345000-425000 GCA_905332375.1 Pieris macdunnoughi | reverse complement strand
ACTGTTTTTTTTATAGCAGAAGAAATAAAGATTTCTAAAGAAAGTGTCTATAATATTATACACTACCATTTGGGTATGACGAATTGTATGAGCGCTGGATGGCCAAAACGTTTTATGAAGCGTAGATATAAACCGAGACTCAGAATTTCACAAAGTTGTTTGGGTTTTTATAACAAGGACAAATTTTATTATTTAATACGCAAACAACGGTGTGCCAAACCCGATAAAGTTGTTTTCTTTCACCAACGCAGTCAAGAGTTGCAAGGCTGATCCTCCATTTTCACCAGATCTACCTCTCCTAGTGATATCTACCTATTTCCGCGGTTAAAGGAACATCTCAGAGGCAATAAATTTTAAGAGGATGACGGAGTAGTAGTAGCTGCTGCAACCGATTTTATATAGGATCAGGAACAAGATTAAAAAGGATTTAAGATTTAGAAAAAAGATATATAAAGTAGACCTGAACGATGACTGCTTCAAAAAATTAAATAACATTGAATAAAAGATAATTGCGTCATACTCATTGATAGATATTATTATAACATAATAATACATATAAATAATATTAGTATAGATTAAACGTTTATTCTGTAAAATTACTTATATTCTCAAAACGTTCATTAAGAAATATGTGATTTTAAACTCTTGGACTACATCAGATAATAGTGGAAGGCGCCAATGGCCCAACAACTCCAGCAGCTGACGTCATCCTCCGCGAGAAGAAGATCCTGTGTCTTCCAGATCTGCTCGCGAATGCAGGAGGCGTAACTGTCTCATACTTCGAGTATCTCAAGAACATCAACCACGTCAGCTTTGGAAAGTTGAGTATTAAGTTTTGGAGGGACTCCAATACTGCGCTTTTAGGTGAGAATTTTTCTTTAAATAAGTTGTTCAAGCAAAAGTCAAAGTCAAAAATCATTTATTCATATAGGTAACATACTGTACACATATGAACGTCAAAAAAGAAATTCATATACATTAAATGCTTCTAATTTTACATTTACTGCCAGTTCTTGAGAACTCATCAAGGGCGTAGAACGGAAGAGAAGAACTGACAATAAACTCTCCGCCTTTCTTTTTACTATCGCCAATTTTTTGTTTCACAACGTTTGTAAGGAGCTGCAACTATTACATCATGTTCCACATGACATCTTAAGTAATAAATAATAATAAAATAAATTAAAAACAAAGATTTGTCCTCTATCAGCAGGAGGCATGGTGAAATAAGAGCACGCTATTTAATCCCACAAAATTTTCCCGATGTTGTTATCAACTCTAGACAAAATTCGTCAATCCGCCAATCTCAGTATTTGAAGTTTTATCTTTCCAAAGAAAGTTTACACAATTTTTAGTTTCCATAAAAATATTCTGTGTTATGGCAGACTACGTATATTCAGCTTAGTTTACCTCGTAGTTAGGCATTGCATGGCTGTATACCCCTAATGTCGTTGGCGTGATTTATTTCGGCATCTAATATTTCTATACTCTTATTTTTAATTCCGTAGAATGCTGACATTTTATAAGTGTTGTTACTAAAAATGTTCTCCACCGAAAAAGGGACAAATTTGACTTGAGGGCAATAAAAAAAATGCTACGTATTTTTTTATGTTTTACCTACAAAAAGGTAAATCTAAATATTTATTTACTCAAGTGAACTTATACAAAAATAACAAATATTTAATATCACGAACAATACATCGAATTAACTTTAATTACTTTAATTTATTCTTTAGCTGTCAACACTACCTACCACAATTCCAGGTTTAGTAAACCTTTTAAAAAAAATTGTTATCTTTACTTATGCGTTTTTTACTGTTTGTGATGAAAAGGAACGTAATTACCACTCGCGTTAAACCACTTTTAATGTGGAGCACCGCACTTAATAAAATTGATACATTAACTAACAATACAATTTATGTATAGACTCGGATATATGTTCAGACTCGTATTGAAATTGAAAAATGTGCCCGGCCAAAATGGTTTGCCATCACTGAAATGTCAAAAAATCATAGCTGTCAGAATTCTACGGAATTAAAAATCAGAGTATAGTGATTTCTATTTCTATGAGGACGTTCCAATACGTAATAGGAATTAGAAAACCGCCATGTCTTAGATGCAAATGCCGACGATTTTTGTACGGCAAAAATTTTGTCACTTGCCTATAAGAACAATGACATATAATACCATTAATACATATAAACTATTTAAATTCGTAACCTAATAAATTGCGTGATCACATAGGCTATTCTAAAGCTATAATTAAATTAACAGATTCAGTGGAGAAATCCCTTAATAATTCAAATATAGACGCAAAGATCCAGGCAACACCATTGTTCCAATCTCTGATGTCGGGTGCCAGCGAACACCACATTGTAACATCAGGACTGGAATATTCTATGATCAACGCTTGCAATGTAAGTTGGAATATTACACTGGGAGGAAAGACCTCCAATTATTTAATAAGAGAGAATACTCCTCCCTTTAATTCCGGCAACATAAACACTAAAATGGGTCTCCATGGGTGTCCCGTAAGCTTGTTTGCCCCCTTTCCTATAAAGAAAATTAAATGCTTTATAAAAGAATAATTTAGTAGTTTCTTGCAGCACCGAATAGTGTCGTTTAGATTACAATCGAATAAATCTGTTGAATGTTTCTCGAACGCTTAATTATTCGTAATAAGGTTTGATGTCTTAGAATACTTTACTTCTACGACCGATTCTTGCTTTGCAGGACGTAAAACAAGCTGCGTCTACGCACAATTTGGGTATAGACGTGAGAACAGCCGCCTACATAAACGCGATTGAGAAGATATTTGTCACCTATGACGAACAAGGAGTTGCTATTTAATAACTTGGTTTATATAACGAGATTAATTAGATCATGTATTAAAATGTATATTATATAAGTACATAATTGTAATTTGAGTTCTTGTTTCATTCTAAAAAAACGCACTACATAAGCAAATCTCACCCACAAATCTGATTTAAAATCAAACAGAATCATCTCCATGTGTCTAAAGCTGGCCATAGACGGACCGCATGTTGCAGTCAAGACCGATTGCTGTAGAGCGGTCGCGTTGAAGTCGTACACGACCGCATAATGCAGTCGACTACGACTGCTTGGAGCAGTTGTGTTCGACCGGAAAATAATACTGATGCGAGTTCATTTACAAGATGGATTTCGATGAAGAAACACTGCTACTTGTACATACTATTAGGTACGCAATCGTAGGAGTAGAAGACACCGTAGTATGTGGGTGCGTCCAATACTACAATCAAGAGAACAGCATGGAATATTTCATACTTTGTATCCCCAGCTGAGAAGACACTAAAAAGTTTTTCCAACTACTTTAGAATGTCCGTGGTTTCATTTGATGAATTAGTTTTTTATTTTATTTGAGGGAGTGGCGCGCGGTCGGCAGCAACCGCTTGTAGCGGTCCGTGTATGGTGGGTCCGTCAGCTCTAAGGCCGCTGCCTCGAATTTTGCGGGCAGCGGGGCGGCGGCGGCTGCGGCGCGAGGGCGGGTAACGAGCGGTGCAATCGCCCGCTCCCTGCCACGCCGCTGTTTTCGAGAACCGGTCCATTTGATTTTACGCATAAGATCCTGCCGCTCCCGCGCCGCCGCCGCCCCGCTGCCCGCAAAATTCAAGGCAGCAGCCTAAGCTAAGAGCAGCCTAAGTCGTCGACCGCAGAGCGACTGCTCCGACCGCTCAGGAACTGCTCAAGCGGTCCGTGTATGGCGGATATGAATTTAGTATGGAAACTGCAGATCGCCGAGCGGCGACCGGTATAGCAGTCGGTATCGGCTGCAACATGTGGTCCGTCTATGACCAGCGTTAGTCTCCGAGAAATTGCAGGACAAACATACATACACGTACGAAACTTATCCACGTGCTTGAAAACAAATAGAAGCCTTAAAAAAGGCTCAGTTGTGGAACGACGGACGTCAAGATGATACGGGTGAAATTTCGCATTCTGCCTTGACGTCCGATAGTGAAACTCAGCTGCTATTTATCTACAACAATAGCATACCGGTGACCCCAGAGCTGGCACTTTCCTGGCTCAACGAATAAGTATCGCAATACAGCGAGGAAATGCTGCCAGCGTTAAAGGTACACTGCCACATAATTATTTCTATTATTACTTTGTAGGTTAAGAAAATTGTAAATACTGTTTACTTGATTGTATATAAAAGAAGTTACATAATGAATAAGAAATATAAATAAATTAATACAAACAACAAAAAAAAGCTATAGCATATACTTACAGGTTAAAATGTTAACTTTAAAGCCTTAAGCGCTAACCCTAGTAAGGAAAATACTTTAGGGAACTTATCGTTGTGTATTAAATAAAACAAAAACACCAATGAATAATTTATTATAACCTAGCACTTTCCCTATTATTTTTAAACCAGGTGACTGTCTCCTGAATGGCTTGTTCAAATGGGGTAAAGCTGAATTCCTGATACAATGACCTCAATTTCCTATTAGACGCAGTCTTTTTAAACTGCCCATCCGCTTTGCTAGTATCATATATAATTTCACCGGTAAAACCGTGAGCTTTCTTAATAGCTTCGGCTGCTTTGCTAATAGAAACTTCGTCGACTTCATCCACTGAAATGTGAAACTGTATAAGATTTAAGGTCTATATTTTAGACAGCTGTCAAACTTCATAAAGAATAAACGGTTTGACAGCTCATTGAACGGTTTAACGAATAACGTTCTAAAATACGGGCTTAAGCCTTAAAAACTTTAGCGCTAAGTGAGACACCCGTGTCAAAATTCATCCCTTACATTCATTTTGGTTATCAGAAACGCCCAAAGTCTAAACTTGGGCTTAGTCTGCTAAGTGATCAAGCGAAACTGGCGCCACCAATCGGACAATCGTGTAATTAAATACAGATAATGAATAATGTATTTGTAACGCATAACACAGATAAAACCTAAAAATAATTTACTACGTTAAATAAAATAATGAATACGTTTAAAATTAAGATTTCGCATATTTTTTAACAAGAAATTATTTTCTCCTTACAATTTAACTCTTTCAAAATGTTTCTTGCAGTTTTAGAAATGTAATTATTATTGTAATGCATTATTTTATTTTTATATGGCTTCACACTCTTCACAGATTAGAAAAAAAACGTTATCTGTAATACCAAAAATAATAGAAACCATACTTCACGATGTTTGACAAGAACTCCGTTTCCTTTTTACCTGATAAAATGAGTGGTTCAATACTTTGGTAATGTCTCAAAGTCCACACAAACAACTTTGCGATATCCAATGAATAAATAAATTGACGTAATGGAGCCCCGCTTCCCCATACTGAGAATGTTTTGTCACCTGAAACCATAAAAATTGTTTATTTAGTACCTACACCTAACTCTTAAGTGATAACTTTTAACGCAGAGATCGTTCAATAGAGATTCTATTTGCACAATTAACACTCGTTCGTACGTTAAGAAAACCATCGTGAGAGAACCGGCATGCTTTAGACCCAAAAAGTCGGCGGCGTTTGTTTGGCACAGAAGGCTAATCACCCACTTTCCTATTAGCCGCGTCCACACCGAACGATCCCGCGATCGCGATGCGTTGATCGTACTAGGCCGATCCAACAGCAATCTTTTGCGATCCTGACTGGCTGTTCCAACACGCTCCAGCGGATCCATACTGAATCAGTTGATCTTTGTCTGGCTATGGAGTCACATGTTCAACGACGGCGAAAAATAGCCATAGCAGCAACAACCTACATATTACTTGTATATTTATGACAAAAATTTTGACAACGAAAAAGACAGTATTGGGTTATCCATAACGGTGGATCACTCAACATCGCGATTCAAAATCACAACCGTCCACACCGCGCGCGGCAAGTGAATAAGGCCCCATTGAGCGTGAAAAAAACCTACAACAAATGGATCGCATGCGGTTAGGAGCGCGCGCTCCCCGCCGCGCGCGATGCATGCGTCCACACGTCCACACCGCCTGCACATTTGGATCGCACTCGTGCCGCGCGCGATCGAATCGCGATGGATCGTTCGGTGTGGACGCGGCTATTAAGAAAAAAAAAGATCATGAAACAGCTATCTGAGGCCCAGTCCTAAAATGTTGTAGCGCCACTGATATATATTTTCGCATAGCGTTTGTTATTTACACTAATGTATAGTGGAACCAAGACTGGCAGAAAATAAGCACCAGGATTTGCAACAAGCTGAGACCTTTTGTCCCACAAAATCTGAATGTGTGTCATATCTGTTATACAGCTTATTTTATGTACCGTACCATTTGTCATAGCATCGTCCATTCTTCGTATAAGCGCGGGTATAACATGACTTGATGTAAGCGAAAAATTGTCATTTGGACCAAATATATTACACGGAATCACTGATGTGAACATACAGCCATGCTGATCGTGGTAACCTCTGAAATTTTAAATTTAAAAAAAATGTCTAGAACCTAGAACCTAATTACAGTACCTATAAACTACGTGTAACGTCCTTCTATTTAACGACAAATCCTCTAAAGCGTCGACATCACTCGGGTTTGGTTGATTTAGCATACAATGATACACTACAAAGCATAACACCCACCCTCAATAACGACAACAATACTAAAAAGTACCTTTGAAGTTGCCGAAATTAGTTAAAACTGCGGAGCTGTTTACGTTGTTTTGTCGCTTTATTGTCCTAGCGAGAAATAAACTCGACTGTCGGTACTCGTCATACGTACCGAACTTACCAAGAAATCCGTTCTTTTTTTACAAATTGCGCATGCTTGCATGTGCCTTATCACGAAGATGCCTCAATATCGCAAGATATGAATTAAATAAGTAAAAAAATACAACCTAACTACTGGTACAGTACAAAAATAACAGACAACGCAATAGCGTTCAACTACGAATTGTTTTTATGTATTACTAACACTAGTCTGAAATAAACTTTCTTTTTCAAATACAGATTTTTCTTTCCATTTAACGGCAACTCTTTGTAACATCAAAATAGATACAGTCCCTTGAGTCTCGTTATATAGAGTTTACACTGTATATGCAATTCTCCCTTGCATAATTTTTTGCTTAAAAATATAAAACCTGATAAGAAATTACCAACTAATGTATAATACCAATACCAACACCGAAAGTATCTCAAAAACGTATTTCAATTTTTTATAGACCAGGGGGCAAATGGAGGCTCACCATATGTAACGTGGTACCCATGGACCTTACACTGCCAAAAGGCTCGCAAGAGCGTTGCCCGCATTTTATGAATTGGTACGCTCTTTACTTGAAGGACTAAGTAAAAAAAAAAAAAAAAAAAAAAAAAAAAAAAAAAAAAAAAAAAAAAAAAAAAAAAAAAAAAAAAAAAAAAAAAAAAAAAAAAAAAAAAAAAAAAAAAAAAAAAAAAAAAAAAAAAAAAAAAAAAAAAAAAAAAAGGGGGGGGGGGGGGGGGGGGGGGGGGGGGGGGGGGGGGGGGGGGGGGGGGGGGGGGGGGGGGGGGGGGGGGGGGGGGGGGGGGGGGGGGGGGGGGGGGGGGGGGGGGGGGGGGGGGGGGGGGGGGGGGGGGGGGGGGGGGGGGGGGGGGGGGGGGGGGGGGGGGGGGGGGGGGGGGGGGGGGGCCCCCCCCCCCCCCCCCCCCCCGCCCCCCGGGGGGGCGGGGGGGGGGGGGGGGGGGGGGGGGGGGGGGGGGGGGGGGGGGGGGGGGGGGGGGGGGGGGGGGGGGGGGGGGGGGGGGGGGGGGGGGGGGGGGGGGGGGGGGGGGGGGGGGGGGGGGGGGGGGGGGGGGGGGGGGGGGGGGGGGGGGGGGGGGGGGGGGGGGGGGGGGGGGGGGGGGGGGGGGGGGGGGGGGGGGGGGGGGGGGGGGGAGCCCCCCCGCGCGCCCGCGGGGGGGGGGGGGGGGGGGGGGGGGGGGGGGGGGGGGGGGGGGGGGGGGGGGGGGGGGGGGGGGGGGGGGGGGGGGGGGGGGGGGGGGGGGGGGGGGGGGGGGGGGGGGGGCCGGCCGGCGGGGGGGGGGGGGGGGGGGGGGGGGGGGGGGGGGGGGGGGGGGGGGGGGGGGGGGGGGGGGGGGGGGGGGGGGGGGGGGGGGGGGGGGGGGGGGGGGGGGGGGGGGGGGGGGGGGGGCCCCCCCCCCCCCCCCCCCCCCCCCCCCCCCCCCCCCCCGGCCCCCCCCCCCCCCCCCCCCCCCCCCCCCCCCCCCCCCCCCCCCGGGGGGGGGGGGGGCCCCCCCCCCCCCGGGGGGGGGGGGGGGGCCCCCCCCCCCCCCCCCCCCCCCCCCCCCCGGGGGCGGGGGGGGGGGGGGGGGGGGGGGGGGGGGGGGGGGGGGGAAAACCCAAGGGGGGGGGGGGGGGAAAAGAAAAAAAAAAAAAAAAAACCGGGGGGGGGGAGGGGGGGGGGGGGGGGGGGGGGGGGGGGGGCCCCCCCCCCCGGGGGGGGGGGGGGGGGGGGGGGGGGGGGGGGGGTTCGGGAAATTTTTTGTTTTTTTTTCCCCTAAAAAGGGGGGCGGGGAGTTTAAACCCCCCCCCCCCCAACCCGACCCGCCCTTTGTTTTTACCATAATTCCCATTTAGGCCAGACCTTTGGGACCGACTAAGTAAATTTGATTCGGCAATACTTCAGTGGGCAGTTGGTTTGTGGTTATTTAACATAAGGGCCCTACTTAGTGCAAAGTCTAGGCTCGGAATTCCCCTTAGACTCAAAACTGTAAAACTTCCAGAATTAGCTTATCACCTATATTTGTGAAGATTGATTAACCATAAAGATATGGAATTTAAAATGAACTGGTTAATGTTGTTATTTCTGCATTTTTATATAACCTATGATAATGTTTTTTAATATGACAAAACAAAAAGTACCTGTTCAAAACATCAATCATCCTTTTAGCATAACTGTAGCCATAATTGGAGGTATGTGGTGGGCCATTATGTACCTAAGAACAATATTCAAAGTTTATTTTATTTTACAAATTTTTATACTATGTGGAGTTTCCTAGAAGAGATCACGTAAAGTGACTAAAGCCAGGTTGAATTGTTATGTGTAAACAGTCAATGTTAGAACATGGGCCAAAACAGGCTGGGAAACCCAGGAACCCCATGGTTAAACATTAAGCTTTAAATACTAAACAATAGAGTATTGACTTATATGAGTATTGTATTGATAAATATTATATGTTCCTCCACTAACTTTTATAAGGAATAAATGTTTCAGACAAGCACAACAGTATTCTTATTATGACGAAAAATCACCAACATTTCTAATCTTAAACCAAACAAACAGGAACACTTATAGCTATGAAATTTAATGTTTTATTTCTGGGTTCAAACCCCCATAGAACAATAATAGTTACAACTGAAGAACTTGATTTTTTAACCTGAAAAACTTGACGACTTTATTTTTCAGGAACCTTGAGGAAATCCAGATAATTTTGAAGCTCTGTTGTGGTAAGGCTGGGGAATTATTTTTATCTCACCCAATGTATTGATAGGATCCCCAATAGAATGAATAGACGAAATTACATTAACAAATAAGAATTTCATATTAGAATAAAAAAACTACTTATACTTTTCTTGAAGCAACTACCAGAGAAAATTTTCAAAAAATTATCAGTATAATACCTGTTTTAACATACAACCCCTAATTTTTATTATATAAACAAAAAAAGCTAAAAAAACATGGCAAAACAACGATTGGGTGCAATTATATATAGGTTGATATTTGGAAATACCGAAAAATAAATGCTTTGCTTACATAACCAAAGAATTTTCAAATATATAACTTATTTTATGGTGCCTAATACTCACCATAGTTTCATCAATAGGATATGTGATTTTATCAGGGAATATACATGTGGACAGGCATGAAACCACTTTTTTAACTTTATATTTGAAGCTAGCATGAAGAACATTGTCGTTTATACTCATGTTATCTCTCTGAAATTTGAAGTTTTAATACAATTATATAATATGTGCATTGCATAATATTACTGCTGTAGAAAAGTATTATTACTTTATTTACATTATGGCTCTAGCTTACCACAACTGCTATAAAGCTCTTGTGATATGAAAAATTTTAAGACTAGTCTTTAAAGAAGTTTTATCTAAGCGGAATATTAATTTTTATGGTATGGTTGGCCATCTGTGTTGGTAGATTATTCATGCAACAACATCACCATGTATTTTACATTTAGTAAAGCATCTAAAAGTATATGCTATTCTTGGATACATAATATTAATACATAACATACTATAGATCTCAAACTTACAAAAAAATCCAGATTGTGAGCCATATTGTGAAATAGACCTCCAACCATTGCAGCTAAATGGATTACATGTGTAGGTTTTTCTTTTTCAAAGAAAGCATCTGTTTCATCTTTCTTTCTGTAAACAGTTATTACTTCAATAAAGCAGATTATCACCAATTTGAGTTATAGTATTATATTTTTATTTATTGTATGTGTTGATATCAAATATTATTTAACAAATTTAATAAAAAAGGATGGTGGAAAAGGAATATTTTCTATTGACAAGACTGATTTCTTTAACATGACGTTTATATAGAATACTGTAATATATGGACCTTTTTTGAAAAACTTTTTTACTTAATTCAAGAGAGTGTAACTAACATAAAAGTTTTTTCGGGTCAATAAGTTGAAAATAATACCAAAGAGGTAGGAGATTACATTAAAAACTCACCTAAGATCAATGGTACTTGAGCCACAGAAAATCCATGTTTCATTTTGAACTTCCTGAGATCCCAGTTTTCTTTCTTCTTCTACTATAGTTTTTATAGCCTGTCCGACTAAACCAGTCCCTCCCGTGACCAATATAATCTTTTCTTTTCTTGACCCCATATTCTGACAAATTCACAAAAATAAGTAGATCTATTTAGATAAATCTGGGACATCGATATTTGTATGGTTATGGTTATATTATTTAGTCTTACAAATAATTTGTAAGATTCCTCTAGCAGTACTTTATGTACCTATTATCCATTAATTTGATAAATGCGCTTTCACTGAATGTATGAGCATAAAACGTTACAATTCTTATCAATATAATTAAAGTAACTTACAATGTAGGATTCGTTATCGTGTTGGCAATAGTTTACTTACTATTAATTTAATATGATAAAATAATAAACAAAATAATTTATAAATTTTAACGTTTAAGAAAGATTATTTTCATATAAAATGAAATATAAAACGAATTATTATAATATTTTATTTTCATGAAAAGAAAACGAAAACAGAATAATATTGTACGAAGAATTATTGTTTAGAAGATGTATGGCATTAGGCATAAGTCAATTTGTCAAACATAGTTGTCAAATAAACAAAAATATATTAGTTAAAGATATTATGAAACTTATCAAAATAATTTAAAAAAAATAAGTATGTACATTGTACGTTCTTCTGTGTAGCGTTCTTAATATTCTCAAACACTTGATATATTATTATGTAATTTTAATAAGAATGAAGAAAAATGATTAAAAAAGGGTAAAATCCCTATGGTTTACTGACCTCTATATAGAAAACCCCATACCACAGGCTCGATTTTGTAGAACGAACATTTGAAAACACACGATGGCAACTATTTTGTCATTTACAAATTGACATTTTATTTTGGTTAAGGTAGGCGAAGATAGGGTGTTTCGACTATAGCTAAAAATTTATAAAATAAAGCTTAAATCAACTTATTCCAAGGCTAAAAATGTACACATTGAGAAATCAGTCAATCCTGCAAGAATAAGAAGAAGATGGTAATAATTATAAGCTTTAAATACATCTATGAGACTTAGGGTAACATTCAGAAACGAGAATTAGCGCTAAGTCTGACTTCCATACGTCAAAACTGTATTGGATTTTGATGAGAGGTGGGAAGTCCCGATAACAAATCTCGTAACTCCAGTTATAATTTTCATTTGTAGGTTGTTAATTTTTTCTTATTTTTTTTATGTTAAAATTTTCACGTCTATTTAAAAATACAATTTGTTCGTTCGAAACTATTTGTGCACTCGGGCACAACATTGACTTTCCTTGCCACACGCAATGACTCCCAGATTTTGATATAATTTTAGGCATTTTAACATAAAACCAATTAATGATAAATGAACATTTTAAATTTCGCGGTGTTTTACTTATAAATTGCCAGTAATAAACAGAAAAACAAACCGACTTGTCTATGCCGTTGTTCTAAATTATGATTGGTCCATAAAATCATTTGGTGCTTCATTCTTGTACTGAAAACGCCAAATACGCTTTCAAATCAAAATGGAGGATTTGTCGGTCGAGGTGTACGGTGAAAATGGTGCTTATTATAAGGTTTGTAAATCGTGAAGTACGCCATAGTTTAAGTGAAAAGACGTACATTTAATTCCTGTTAATCAAATTTAGATTTCTTAGGCTATGGTTTTAATCTTTAGTCATATACTTACAAAAATATTTTGTCCGGGAAGATGATCGCGGCTGGAATGGACGCCATGTCCGCCTGACAGGGCGTGAATTTTCTATGCGTTTTATTCGTGGTACCTATAATATTTTTAACAGGAATAGTAAAACCGTCATCGAGCTTTTAACGCAAAATTATATTAGAGGCATATTTCGCCTGCTGGAACAATGAAACATCTTGTTTCTTGTGGACTACCATCTGTATGAAAGCATCAATGTTTTATAATTCTTTTTTATTTTAGGCCATTGTCACCGACGTGCTCGACAACGAGGTTCTCGTAGCCTTTGAAAATGAGTAAGTTAACATTATCAATGTTCTTTATAGCGTTTCTCCAATATTTGGTTATAATACGCTCGCCGCTATTTAAATTGTTTCAATGTTGCAGCTGGCAGCCAGAATCAAAGTTCCCATTTTCGCAAGTCTTCTTGCCACCTAAAGATACAAGCAAACAGATAGAATTTGTGGAAAACCAAGAGGTGGAAGTTTTAGCGAGATCAAATGAAAAGGAAGCATGTGGGTGGTGGACTGCAAATATCAAGGTAGATATTTATAAAAATTATGTATGGGTTTCGGTTAGATTGTCTTAGTCCTCTTAATATGTATTTATTTTTTGTTATGTTAAATAAGTCTGACCCAATCTCAGTAGAATAAGTATAAATTATGTTCTCTTGTTTCACGATTCTTAGATTACATTTTAAACTGGAAGTTTTTGTGACAACCCAACATAAAAATGTCTTAGAAGAAATGTGTTTTTCTAAATAATGTGTGTGTATAAATGTTTTGGTTTTATCATCTGCAGGTTATTCAAAATTACATAAATAAGCACACAAAACTTTATTTATTGGCACATAATATAGTAGTTAAAACTTTGAAAAATCTTAAATACACCTAAAAATTTTTTTTGTGTATATTCTGCTTAAAACTAATGAAAAGTATATAATAATACCATAATGGCTATACCATCAATTTTAGAAGATTTTAATGTTTTACAATCAGTAACTTAGTTATTAAGAGTTTCCCAATTGATATATTTTAATTGATAAGATATTGGAAATTACTAATACCAAAGTTTTTAATTGGCAGAGCAATATTTCTTATTTATATTAAAACTGTTGTTACCCAATCCTTTAGTAATATAAGCAATTAACTTAAATTTATCTTAATTCCTGTTAGACAATTTTCTAAGAGTATTTGATGACCTTGAAATATTCTCGGCATTATTGATTCTGAATAATTCACCCATAAACAGAACAACTTGAGTTATAGAATAAAAAAAATACAATTTTATAATTCCATATAGTATAAAGTGACAAATGTAGTAACTAGTGATCTTTGTTTGAACTATCTATACCTAAGAGCAACGATTTCATGTTTAGTGCTAGAGCTAAATGCATATCATTATAAAAAAAAAATAAGGTTATGTCTTAAAATCTTAGCAGATGAGTGTAACATATATTTATTGTATTGTATGTAGAAAATAATGTTAATGAAATAAATAAATTATAGTTACATTTTAGCTTAATCAAGCAAACTTATGATTACGATTTCCTGTATTCAAGATATCACATCTGATTTTATTAATATTATATATTTTTAGCTAAGCAAATCCTAAAAAAATCAATTAAATTGTATTATCATTTGTAAGCTTAAAGCTTTTTTTTATATATTTGTAATAATCGGGTCTAGTTTAGAGTAAAATGCATCTTTATCAGTAATCCAAAGGGTATAGCGGCATGTAAAAATGTAATGGCAATAGAAATAAGTTTATTCATTCATTTTTGCTTGTTTTCTTTTGGGTGCCTGGCGATAATTAATGGTCTTACATTTCCCTTATTTCATCAGAATCTTTTCTTTTGTCTAATCTAAAGAGATAAAGCATATTATTTTTAAAGTTCACCATAGTCTTCTGTATGTTTCATATATTTTATGATAGGCAATTAGGTGATCAGACTTTAGTGCCTCCAAAATAAAAATCGTTATCTTTTCCGGAGACCACCAATCCAAGAGCGATGCAGGATGCCTGTGCTTTACCTAGTAAGCTGTTAATGCGGTAGATTGAACAATGTAAAAATGACTACATTAATAATTGCCTATATACAGATTTTTATAAGTAAATCAATATTTCGTCATAGTTCTAAAAATAGTAGTACAAACGTGAATTATTAATTCCTTTTCTCAATATTATGTGAATGTTGAATGCACAGATTAATAAATAATTACGAATATATTGACATAATATAAAATATATATTTGAAACCCCTCCAATAATATAAGTGTAATTCTGTTATTTACATTTTTTTTAAATCTAATGTTTTCTAACCTACTAATATTATAAATATGAAATATTTGTATGTAGGTTAAGTACAATAGTGTTACCCAAGGTGTAAAAAAAATACCTATGAAATATCTCATCGCAGGCGCTACGAAAACTATTGATGATAAAACAAAAAAAAATCCACATATTATCAATATCTACAAAAAATGTTTAAAAAATAAATGTCCACCCATGCGAAGCCGAGAAGGGCCGGCTGTTTAAAATATATTATTGAAATGTGGAGACTTCCACCATAAAAGATTGTTTAGTGGTTATGCCATGTTGTTTTGTCTAACGAGGTGACCAATAAGTTACAATTTCGATCACTGCATGCCGCAACATTCTGCGGCAACCTTGAGTGAGAACTAGGACACGCTGAAATCTTTAAATACGCGTTTTTAACCGCCCACTAGATTAAGATTCTCGCGTGTTATACATGAAAAATGTATTACGCGTTCTACGCACGCTGACTTAAACTGATTTTAAGCAGCTTAAAAATAATATCTATTAAATTTAGTGAAACTTTCATAAAGATTTATTTTATTTTTATTTGTATATGAACAATATATCCTATTATTTTTGCCGGTGAACTGGCGAATTAGGTTGGTCATATATGTTAAATTTGATACACGTTCACGAAAATTTTCATTAAAAAAGTGTAACTGAAATCTGACCAAAATTTACAATTATTATTCCCATTTCGGGCCCAAATTCACACGCGGCGTTTTGAGTTACGTTCTCTTTTATTCACGTATAATATAATATTTATCTAAATACCATGTGTTTTCGGTATAATTCACGTTTCTCTTACATTTCCTGTCTTTTATCGAGTTTATAGAAGGAGATTATGCTACATAGATTTAGAAGTCCCCCTTTTGCGAAATTAAGAGTTTAAGTTACCCCATTTTTTATTTAAATCTTGATTTTGAGTCATGCTTTAATATTTGTCTTTGTTGTATCCTATATATTATTTATATTGCAGCACGGAGCTTTCTTAAATAAATAAGATGAAACGCTTAATTTTCTAAATGGCGGTACATATCGCACTTAATTCCCTTTAGAACGATCGTGCAAATAACTCTTACTAGGGCGAAAGGGTTCCCTTACTACACACATCACTAGGTTCTTCACAAGGGTGTCTAAGAGGTTTCTGGTTATTTCATATAATACATAGAGTATTATATTTAATAATACTAATAAATAAAAAAATAATCCTCGTAGCCTGACTCTCACTTTTCTCCATTACAAGCCTAATAATGCTCGTAATGTATTATTATTGTTGTAAGTACCTATAAATTCTTCGTAAGTAGGTACCGTACAAATCTCTAACATTTTTAAACATACTAGCCTATTTTGGCTGGTCGGATAATTATGACTATGCTTTAGATCCAACTTACTCTTTTTACGATTTAATGACTAATCACGCAATGTACCTACATCGTTCTAGCCATGTATTTTTCCGATGACCCAATACTTTCACTTAATGTGTAAGTGTTCAACTGTTCTTTGTTTACTCTACTCCAAAGTATTTTAGTAATAACACAATTTAATTTTACATGCTATTTAAATTAGTATGTTTAAGTACAGCGCTAATCTGTTGTCAAGACTTTACAAAGTCTGTACCAACAATTACTACATTACACGATAAATATTTTATTAAAATATTTTACAGCTTAATCTGGCATTTTTTTTCTTCAATTTTGTATTTAGTGGCCGTTCTAGTACTTTAGCTTTGCTTACTTTTTCTGAAAAGGTCGGAGGGAGGGTAGTAAATTGCAGTAAATCTGCTTACGTAATATATATTATAGTAATTGTATAAATAATTATTCTTGCAACTACATGGAATGTTCAACAGTTCAAAATGGATTATACAGTTCATTGAATTTCTCTAATTTGGGTTCAACAGCATTAGTACCATTGTCAGTTATTAATAAACACATTGACTATTAAATTTTGTATACTCAAATGATTTTTGAAGAAATTACATGAAAGCATTTAAATCAAATTAAATTTTATTTAATCATATTGGTGTCAATGTGCATAAGTACGTCAATATAAAAAAAAGTAATTTATATAATATATTACTACCACTTTCCAAGTAGAGCAGGCGAGAAGAATTGGCAAGAAATTCAAATATAGTCTATTACTGAAATGTCACATCAAGTAGTAGTCTTGTATTTGTTAGTTCTAAGAAAGTTTTTAATGTTATTTTTAATTCAAAATTAATAAAATAATTTTATTTACAGATGATGAGGGGTGAATTCCTGGTCATAGAATACCTCGAGTGGGACAACTGCTATACAGAGATTGTGCCAAGAGACAGACTGCGGGTGAAACAAACCAAGACACCCATTGATAAGAACACCTTTCACAAGTTCGAGATACCCGTGCCTGAAGACCTTAAAGACTAGTATGTATATCTTAAGATTTCATTATTTTAAGACCTAGGCCCTTACTCTGAAACTTCCAATGGCGACAGTGATATCAACCCTAACGCATTTATATGCAAGCTCGTAGCGATGATTTTGCAACCTTGGTATCGCGCGTAAAAAACCATTTTACAAATCGCGATCCCTGTCGGTATCTCTATTTGAAGTTACAGAGGCCCTGATTGAAGCAAACATTTAGTTAGTAATATTGTAATATTAGTATGTACTGTAAAAGTACCAATGATAAGTCTATTATTTATATGTATTGATTTATTATATAATAAACTGATACTTTCATTAAGAAATATTAAATTCTAGAAAGTGAAGTATAGTATATTAGCATTCAAAATGAACGTATGCTTTCGATCTACACTGCATTCGTTTCTAAATTAATATTATGAAACTTTAGGAAACTTTTATACTGTGTTTTTAATAACAAACCTTTCACAGATACTAGAACGTATTATTTAACACTAGTTTTAAATCTTCAGCCTACACGATATGCACAGCGCGAAAGTGGAGAATGCGCACAAGGAGTTTCAGAAGGCGATCGGCGCGGCACTTGTCTGGTACGTGCCCGAGCGCGCCGTGCTCGCTGTTATCTCTCGGTGTGACACCTCGCAGAAGCGCGCGCAGATGCTCCATGAGATGCATTTCAGGTAAATAACTCATACACCTACTTCCTCATTCATTACATAGCTTGCTTGAATTTCTGGATCGACATTTTATATTTGTATTTTTTTCTCGTTATAAATAAATTCATAGTAAAACAGGATGAGTAGCTTTCTAAATAAATTAATTTACACTACAAATACTGGTATGGTTACTTTTGGTTTTTAAAACCAAATAATATGTTGTAGTATATATACATATACTATTAACATGTAATTATAGCACTCCCTAAGACGCTATTTGCTCAGTTAACATTTAGCGTCTTGTTTGTTGTTAAAGCAGCCGACTCACTGCTTATGCAAACTTAGTGCTTACAGTAAATGGAAAATACAGGGCCGAGGGTTCAGAGATATTGCCCGGATAGGTAGTATGTATTTCCTACAGATTTATCAATTGAGATTTATTTTAATGTTTTATGTCTTAGATAGTAAAATTTCATATAAAGTTTACATTATAAAGAAGTTTTTATTATGTCAGTCACAGAAATATTATTATTATATTAATATTTTAAATATTATTCCATACTAAATATAATTATAAGCAAATATTAATATTATTTCAGGAATCTAACACAAAAGCTATTACTGTTGAAAAAGACTGAAGAAGCAGCCAGGCAGCTGGAGTCAACTAAAATACACAATCAAGGCGGGTTAGTATTACGTTATTATTCTATAAAATACTAATATTACCTAATAAATTATAAATCTAACCTAGGGCTCTATTTAAAGATTAATATATTAATTAAAACTTATGTAGAGTCATAAAATTTTTGTGTTTTCCAAATGATTTTCCAACTGTTATAGTATTTCCTAATGTGCATATAAAATATTTAAAAATAAAAAGGTAATATTGTAATGGTAATTAATGGGTAAGGAACAGTAACGCATTGAATTAATAAATATTGTCGGGTATCAAGATTATGTTGATTGATGTTTATGCCTTCTGTTAGTCAATATCATACTCATAGTTATTGGATTGGACCGAGCTTATTTATTTTGGGTATTGTTTCAGGTACACGGACGAGTTTAGTGTCCGCGAAGATCTAATGGGGCTGGCGATTGGCACGCATGGTGCTAACATTCAGCAGGCCCGGAAAGTTGCGGGGATCACCAATATCGAGCTGGAAGAGCTCACTTGCACCTTCAAGCTTTGTGGAGAGGTGAGATCCACTCAATTCTTAATTAGCCTATACCACTAGAAATGAAACAAAAGCAGTGTTTAGACTTAGTGGCTTGAGCGTGCGACTCTCAACCCCGAGGTCGTGTCTTCGAATGACGACAGTTCCGCAATGGATTCTTCTAAGTCGCAATTGTCACTCGCTTGTACGGTGATGCCAAATATCTAAAGAAATCTGGCAAAACTTACGCTCAAAAATCGGCGAGTGTCAAGCACGAAGAATAAAGAAGAAGGCTTATCAGTTAAAAATTAATTCCTAAATACCAACAAGGGTTGTAGCGCCGATTACTTTACAATCAAAGGACCGGCAAAATATGGTTATGAATATGAAGTGTTTGTTTGTCAGTCTGCCGAAGCTGTCCGTACTGCTCGCGCGCTACTTGAGTACGCCGAGGAGATGGTGAAGGTGCCAAGGCAGCTAGTGGGGAAGGTGATTGGTAAAAACGGAAAAGTTATACAAGAGATAGTGGACAAGACTGGTGTGGTCAGGGTAAGATCAATAAATATTAAAAATTATAAAAGATGATAGAACTTAAGTATAACAAAAAAAGAAGTAACACAAGAATTTGTTTAATGTCTGCATTCTAAAAAATTTTTAATTTGTAATATTTTTCTTTATAAGCTTTAATTCTATTATATTTTTTTGTAAGGTTATTTTTAGGTATTATTAAAATATGTTTTTTGCTAAATGTGATTTTAACATAACTTTTAGTTTTCATTCATGTAATAAATTGAAAAAAAAAAACGTTTTATAGTAAGAAATGCCTCTCTTTAAATTAAGATTTTAAAGAAATACACAAAGATTTAATAGATTATTAAAAAATTTTGTTTGTGTATTTTTACTTGAAACAATTAAACTGTGTTCTCGGCAAATCATTATTGCTAAGCTAGCGAAATGACCTGCTTTGCATGTATGGTCAGGTCAGTAACCCAGTTAACTTGTGACGACAATATTTTATGTACATATGATAGTCGCGAAAAGCTAATATAATATTGAGGTGACATGTTCAGGTGAAAGTAGAAGGCGACAATGAGCCGCAACCGGTTGGGCCCCGTGAGGAAGGCATGGTTCCGTTTGTGTTCGTGGGCACGAGGGAGAACATCTCCGACGCCAAGGTGCTAGTGGAGTACCACGTGGCACATCTCAAGGTAATTGACAATATAGAAATGCAGTGTGTAAATGCAATTTCAAGGGACCGAGTATTTTTTCGATGTAGACAGTGTTCGTTATAAGGAAAGAAGAGAAAAAAAAATTAACCAATCACAATAATTTCTAATTTTATTACTAACAATAGGTAAATTATTCTAAATACATATATTCTGTTAACTTTGCTTGACGTATTTTGCTATGCCAATATTTGTTGTACTTCGATCAAAATTTCCTACAGGCAATGTAATCTAAGAATAATGGCACATGTGTTAATGCAATTAACAATAACAAAGGCGAGACGGCTGTTTATGACCTCAGGTGTCTTTCTTAGAAATTACACTTAAGTATGTTGATGTCTAAATATAAAAATATTACTTCGTAATAGAGAACGGCTGTTGCGTTATAAAGGGTAAATTAATATATGGGTTGTACGTTAAACCAAACAAATTTAACTCATGTTTACGTTATAGAGAAGTTTTCGTTACAACGAATGACGTCATAAAGAGTATACACTGTATTTTAAAAAAGGAGTCAAATTCGCATTTAAGACTTTATTTAACTAACATGGATAAAATAGCTATAGTACCGTAATAAAGAAAGGAAAGTCAGATCTGACTAGTAAATGTGTGTTTCAGGAAGTAGAGCAGCTCCGTGCAGAGAAGCAGGAGATAGACCAGCAGCTGCGCGTGGTAATGGGAGGCAGCTCGGTGTCGTACCCGCCTCCGCGTGGAGCCCCCGCCCAAAGAGCACGACGCATGAGGCCTCCGCCCTCTACTCAGAGATATCCACCTGGTACGTAAATAACGTCTAACCAGTGGGGAACTTCAGTTTTAGTAACTTTATTATGTTGAATACAATAATAGATGGATACATGGTTTCATGGTGAAAATCGACTACTGTTGAATTTCTTTAATATTAAGATATTTTTACGTATTTTGTTTGTGGTTTATAACTTAAGAGTAACCGTAGAAGATTAGAATAAAATTGTTTGTAGTTCAAAAAATGCAAAGCTTTCATAATTGTTACAAGGTTTAGTAGTAGCATTATATTTTGCAGGCGGCAGACGCACGACACCGGAACTAGGAGATGATCGACCTGAACGCGGCGAAGGCTCTTACCGCGGGCGGACGAGGCCGCCGCGAATTAACAGGTATTTTTTAATTAAAATTTTTCTTTAAAGCCATTGTCTAGATTTGACTTTAAAGGCATTCATGAAACGTTGATTACATTTTAGTAAAAAAGGATAAACCTCTTACCTACCTACCTTTATTAAACACTTTAAGAGGATAATTAGTTAAGCTAAAAGTACCTCTTACTACTTAAATGTAGACTCAGAAATGTGATTGTAGTAATTTAAATCAAAATTGTTTAATCAGGTCGAGTGAGCGTCGCGGCGAAGAGAGGCGCGTCCCACTAGAGAACGGACGTGCCCATCCTAGACCGCCACGAGATGCAAGAGACACTCCGCGTGACCAGAGGGAAAATGTTAGTATTGAACTATATTTCTTCTACAAAAGAAGTAGCAACATGCTGCTAAACACATGATGGATACAACTGAAAATGTCTTAAAATTCAACAAATCTAAAGATAATAAAAAAATAATGTCTAAATCATTCTATATAATTTATGAGGTTTTTGTTTTGCTTGCGTCTGTACTTTAATGAATGAATGTGAATTTGAATGTTGTTTATGTAGAGCGGCAGACGGCGTGAGGGTCGCGAAGTAAGGGAACCCGGCCGTCGGCAGACTGATGAAGACAGCTCACCTCTCGACAGCCAAGACGTTTCCAGCGCCGATCGAGGTACGTAAACACTGCTTAAACGATTTGAACACGTAACGTCAGTTTAGTTTGAATTAACGGTTGTGAAAGACCTACCCAGATTCAGAGTAGGTAGTAGGTCTGGACTCTGAATCCCACCTTTAGTGCATGTTGCTTGCGTGTTTTTGCTTTTTTCTTAGAAATTAACTTTTTTATAGCCTAAACTCCAATTTCTGTATACTAATATTTGAAAATATTACATCTGCTAGATATAGTACAGTAAATTTTTTTTGTTTATTTTGATGACATGGATGTAAAGTAGACTGTCTTTTGAAATTTTTTTAAATTCTTAAATAACAGACGTGTTAATGATAATTTTATTTAATATTTAAAAATTATTTAATTTGGCATGGTTTGCATGAATTATTTTTAATTGAAACTGCTAATACTAATTTATTTTTTGGGTATGCCCTATGTTTTGATTGGATATTTCGGTATAAGCATCTTTTACAATTATTTGATATATTTATTTTTATATTATAGTTTTATTTTTATTAATTAGTATAGAATTTTTTTAAATAGTTTAAGAGGGCATGTTTTGGTATTGAGTATGCCGTAGTGTAGTGTAGTGTAGTGGTGACGTGTGCAGAATCCGTGTCTTCGGAGGGGACGCAGAACACCGAAGAGCAACCCGCTACTTCCAGGAGAAGGCGACGCAAACAAGGAGGTATACGCACGCATACATTTACACTTATCTGCACGCACTATTTCGTCTATTAAAATATACCTGCGCTATGACGTATTGTATGGAACATATACACACAGGCATACATTGATAACTATGCATGCATCTGTAACTTGAGAATCACGAACCTATTTAACTACTAAGTGGTATTTAATGTAACACATCGTGTATTTTTAATTTTAACTCTATATGTGGCTTATATAGTGGAAGTGTGTGAATTTTTTAGTAAATTAACTTTTTTACACATTAAGATTAAATATGAGCTTTTGATCGTGTCTAACTCTAATTTTTAATTAATATATAGGGTTTTTAATAGCGTGTTTTTAGTGTCTTAGTACTTTTAGTAAATAATTTATTGTTTACGTTCTATGTAAGATTTTTAGATTATAACTTAAATAAATCTAACCTACGACTGTAAATTATTGTAAGCACGCAATAATGTAAGCATGAATGTTTTCAGGCGGCGGGTGGAAGAACGGTGTGAGCGGCGGCGGCGGCGAGGGCGGGCGAGCGGGCGCGGTCAAAGGCAAGCGCGAGGCCAAAGCCAAAGGCGAGCCGCTCGTGAACGGCACAGCGTAGGGCCCTCGGTCGCCGTCGGTCGCTATACGGGACGAGGCCCCACCGCTCGCTTCGGCCGGCCGTGACCCCGACTCGTCAACTTACATTTCGATTCTGACACCGACTGCGGCGAAGCGGATCACTCGTCATAGGTCATTTCATTATAAGTTTCTTCGCTCGGCCGACCCTGCGCTCGCCGAGCGGCGACGCTATCGACGGTTTAGGTTTGCGTGTGTTATAGCGTTTCTTCGACTCTGACTAACTAGATATAGGCCTCTATCTCGTCCCGGTATCGCGTCCGAGACGCTGTCACGTCGTGTGGTACGATTTTATTTTTATTTGTATGATATCATTGAGTTGATATGTTATTGAAGCGAGTGTCGCATGCCACTCTTGTTTGTGACGCCCTGTCCAGTACGTACGTACTATGTTTACGGTGCACGCGGACGGACTCAGCCGAAGGCGGCTCTACTGACTGGACTCACTAGGCTGGGCGCAGCGCGTCGCCACGCCACTAGACTCACTCGTATTATGCTTTCGTAAGAGATTCGTGATTTGTATTCGTGATTACTCGATTATATGAAAAATTAAACAATGTGTACGTCGCTCCCCCGGACGATACTGAGCCGAGCGCGCCGAGCCGAAGCAAGGCTACGCGCGACTCGACTCCTATAAATATAACATTTCTGTACATATTTTCAACTTTGGTTTTATTTCTACCTTTCACGTCTACTGTAGGAGCCCTGAAAATACGACTGTGACTACCAGCTTGCCAAGGAAATTGATAAAATATAAAAAAGATGTCACTGGTCAGTTTATTTGTACAAAGTTACATAATTCACTACAACTATAATACTGTTAGATACATCCTTAATATATCATAATGTACTATTGATATTTACAATATTGCATCATTATGCCATTCTCTATGATTTTTTAAATAAAACTTATTACGTAAGACGAAAATGGATAAAATTCCTATGTAGAGAAGGCATCACATTTACAACATTTACCAAATTTGATATTCTAATTAAAAGTTTATGTAGGTGAATCTTAATCTAGTTAGAAATATCTCTATACAAAAATATTTGAAACCTATGTTCTCTGACATGTATTTATGCCCTGTTTAAAATTTATACCTTTCTAGTTAATATTGGTAGCATTTTAACAATACCATGCGGTCATTACGTATCTACTCCTACAAACTGCTCTCACCTTGAAAAATGTGAACAGCGCCTACTTTATAAATTCATTTAAAATGATTTGAGTATTATTTATTTTACGCTTATCTTGATAAGGGCTGGGCCTGACTATATGGTAAAATAATGTGGCGTCTAATACCTATCTAAAAACAGTATACAGTACTTTGAGGTCATGAACGAATTGTATGAACAGGTTTTTACACAATATTCAAAACGTTCACAAGCTCCTATTATAATATTTACAGATCATCAGTCGTAAACGCGTTAAGATGCATTATTGCCGGGAATAACTTCACAGAAAGCAACAGCAAAACATTGATATGTAAAATCTTCACTTTATATTTCATAAAACATTTAGTACATATTTCTATTATTGATATTTTTAATGCTATGGACAATAGGCCTTGTCGTACTGTACATCTTTTTATTCCAATTTGATACACTTGAGTAGTCTAGAGTACAATCTATAATTTAAGTGAGACTGCTGGTTGGATATTTCATTGCACTCATAATTTTATAGTATTTTTAATATCAGTTGGAATTAGCATTTTGGTACCACTGAAAAGTTGGCACTATATTTTCTCATATCTTAGTATTCCATACTAGCAGTTATTAAACAAAAGTGCCCAAGTGTTGCGGTCTGTCCCCGGCAATAATGAGGTGGCGGCATTATATGAGTCGACCATCATCTCGACAGTCGTCCGACTCGCTGTCAGAAGAGTGTCGTGACGCGTCGCAGCAAGAGTCGTCACTCCAGTGCTGGAACTCTTCTTTATGGTGCTCGAGTGCCATCAGAGATGGAAATAGACTATCGCACGAGCTGCATCTGCAATTTATCAATACTTCAAATTAACGATGCATTTTATCACGTTAATGTTGAAAACGCCAGCACTGATCAACCGATTTTGATCAAGGAGCGAGATGTACTAGGTAAACCCTTAGTAGATGCATTCTATAGTCTGTATGCAATTCTACATGTTTTGTTTTTATCGTAGTTATTATTTTGTCGAATCTGAACGTATTCATACACATGCAAAAATGCCACGAAGGCAGCCTTTGCTTTTTTTTAAATATAGCTATATTAAAGTACAATTACCCAAAGTGCCTCTTCTTCTGTTGATGGTCGCTTAGCAGACGACGTGAGGGAAACGATCTGTCGCAAACATTGCAAGTCAATGCCTCGTCTGAAACAAACACGTCTCATTGAAAATCCAATATGTTCGAGTGAAGTTAGTGAATAAAAAATACTTACTTTAATACAATTTGAAAAAAAAAAACTGCAGTGTATAAACTTTACTTACAGTACAGCAATTTGCACTTATCTTTAATATACTGAATTAACTGTTACAGAATAATTTAAACATAGCCCTTACCAATTCATCAACATCAAACCCAAGTATTAGAAACATGCAATTCAGGCAGTTGATGTATTTTATGATGATTAGATAATAAAATATATTTTTTAAGTTCCATTCCTAAAGAATGATTGAAAACATTTAAAATTAAAAGCATGATATTTTGTTTCTGGTTTAAAATAAAATATTTTACCAGTACTGAAAATTAATCATAGTTTATTATACTTTATATAATCAGCTGTTTTACATATTGCTTAGATTTATCTGTTGGGGAATTTTAATGAATATCACCAATATTTATGTACATTTTAATTATAATATTACTTAAAATGAGAAAAAACAAGTATAATTCTGCATTTAAATTGGAAAGAAATAAAATATTACCATTATAATGATATGTTTTATAAATATTTTAAACTGAGCATAATAGATACAAATGTAATAATAGTACTAAATTATTACATATTACAAAAGATTAAATATTTAAGTCTAAGTCAATAATTGCGCTTTTTACATTAAAATAAAGATTAAAAGTTAAATTAAAGTATCCTATAATGCCATCAGCACCAATTTTTATTATCACACAAGCCACAGACTAATATATTCAATTAATAAATAGTAATTGTGTAAAGAACATGATAAATCATTATAAAACAGTTTGTTTACAGTATATAGGATTCATTGAAAATTTCATAAATTCAGTCAAGGTATTTATATTCAGTAAGGTAAGTACCTATGAAAGAGGTCACATTAACCACATCCATTCTTATGTGAATTAGCAGCATTAAATAGTATGGAAAATCTAATAGGCAATTGGAGTTCCAACATATTAGCTATTCCACGTAGAAAACAATAAAATCTGTGTTATATGGGTAGTGTGTTGGACACGGATGATTTAAACACGCTTCCAAACAATCTTGCTCCAGATGCGCCACCCGGTATTGACCCCATCATCATCCAAAGCAAAGCCAGTACTTGACCCACGGCACAGATGACTGTCAATGGTGTACTTTGTAGGTGCAATGCACAATACAAAGTGGCAATTAGAGTTGAGCCATACAGACATGTTGTTAGTGCTTTCTCCTTTGAAAATAGAGATTTGAGATGTGACCAAGGCCCCCAGAGAAAACTGAAACTGTTTAAAATATAATAAGTGTCTATTTCTTGCTTTTATAATTCTATTACATTAACAATGCAGTGCATGTTAAAATTTAATGGATGAAGAGGTATGTAAACTTTAAATAAAAGAAATACAAACCTGTTTAATGCAGGTTTGTTATAGGAAATAAATGGTTTTGAAACTAAATATTTTTTTTTTTCATAACCTTGTTAAAGCATTGCATTAATGTAGTAAACTGGTTTATGAGTCATTGGGTTTTGTTGCATTATAGTACTAAGATCAAACTTACCTAAAAATAAAAAAGAGACTTCCCAGAGTAAACAGCAATGCAAACTTCCTTGCTTGTAGTAGAAGAATAGGTATATACAAAAATGACAATATGAAACATAGGATGCCAAAGAATAAACAGATACCGAAGCCCATAAACCGCTGTGTTCGAGTCTGAAACAATAATGTATTTTATCAAAACATTACTTGTGGCTGACCTCATTAGTATATGTAAACAAAGTATTAAGGATATAATACTTAATGGCACTTACCAGTGTGAAATATTCCTTCTGTACTTCTTCAAACCAAGAGGCTGTAGTGCTCGTGCTGGTAGGAGTTTCCTCATTACTTCTGGTAAAAAAGTTCGACGTCGAAAAGGGTAAATTGAATTTATAACTTCGACGGCTTTCATTTTGAAGTAAATAATCGTCTAAATCCGATTTCAATGTGGCCATTTTTTCTTAATTTTAAAATAATTGACACAAAATAATTCCGGATATTTGCGATTATTTATTAAATGTTTATATACACATTCCCAAACATACGCGAAAATCGAAATACGAAGAGTTGACGAATGAATCAGCCATCAACTGACAATTGACTTTTCTGTCAAATTGGCAGTCGGCAATAATTATTATTCTAGAGACAATGTCACTCTACACTGCAGTATTTAGTTAAAACATAATATTATGGTCTAGTTTAATATTATTGTTATTGACGAAATCTATCACGTACCGTAGTCTGTGTCGTCACTGAAGTCGTCGTGCGTTTGCCGTATGTTATTGTTGAATCGGTCATGCGCACAGGGCGGGCAGACTCCACGCGTGTCTCGCTCATCCAGGTCAGTACTACTTGCATCTGAATCTATCTCAGCTTCCTCGATATGAATATCTTCACTTTGTCTGTTATCGAGTTTCTCATTTGAAGAAAGCTGGTTGTAGTTTTTTCGTGGTGGTCGTGAATCTGTAAATAGGAATTCAAATTAAGTTTTACGTCGTTTATTTGTACATACTTGATAAAAATATAGTTAACCTTGACATTTAGATCTACGATCTACAGTTTCAATAACACCTAATAAATACAACTGAAAAAAGTAGGTATCGTAATGTTTAAGTTTCTTTTTCTTTGAAAATCGTGCGTTATTAGTTTGGTTAGTATTAATTACGTTGTTAGAACGATACACAAACTTTACATAATATAATTATTAGATGGGGTTCACCCATCGGGAGCCCGAAGTGATTCACGTGAAATTGGTTTTACTCTGCACCTTGTGGGATCTATTCTGTCCGCGTATTAGGTGTGATACTTATACCAATTAACCAATGGTGGAAAGTATTAACCAATTCCAACATGTTTATTTCATCATATAGATACAGGCCCGTCTAGGAACATTTTGCTATGTAATTTTTAACAGGCGAATGCATGAGCATAGTTCAATGAAGTAACTTTTTCGAGACATCAGGTTTGTTAGAAACAAAGCTTAAATGTACCCGCGAAACTCGTTAAATAGTTTTGGATATTAATTTCTACAGACAGACAAAATCTAAATATAGTTTTATATACATATGTATATAATACATATAACTGATAAACTAACGACCTTACATTGCCAATATATATGAAAACTTAATATCAGCATATTATCAGGGGTGCTTGTTGTAATCTTATCATAGTAAAAACTTATACACATTGGGTATAAACAAAAGAACTGGCTAATATGACTGGATAACTAATAATTATGGTTACCATCTAAACTATATCCTTAGCAATAATGTAAATATCATTACCCTTTTAAATTTATCTCGCGTTCTTATGATAAGCAGAAGTAATACGAGAGCAATATGCATATCGTAAATGAAATAAAACAGAATAATTATTACATTATCTACCTATGTGACGATCTATTTAAAGCATTCCAATATTGAGGTTATAATTAAAGTGTTATTGTACACGAACTTTGCATTATAATAGAAATAAAATATATATTTAACTCCGTGAAACTGTTAATAAAGTCATAACCCTTAGGGCATATTTTGTATTCTGATTTCAGAAATAATTTTACGACAGAAAGCTTTAGTACTCACTTAGAGCCTTTTTTAGTATTTTTCAGATTCAATAAAATGGACAAAAACGCGCCAAAAATTGCCATCCTCGGCGCTGGAGTTATCGGTTTGACAGTTTCCAAAATATTACAAGATGAACTTAGAAATGCCGATATTACAATTATTTCGGACGAATTTCGAGAGAACACAGTCAGTGACATTGCTGCAGGGATCTTCCGACCTGGCCTTAGCTTTCGGGGCCCCACGCAAGAGATCACGAAACGTTGGATCGATAAGTCTTGGTACTTCTGGCAGGACATACTCAAAACTCGGGAGGCTGAAGAAGCTGGTGTTTTATCTGTCGGTTGCTATATATTCTCCAAAGAAAACTATCACGTTACAAGAAATAGATTGATTGAGGACATAGTGCCAATTTACCGGGCAGTCGACAAGGACGAGTTGAAGATCGTAAGCGAAGGTTGGAGGTATGGATCCTATTTCACAACTGTAAAAACTGGTTGCGATCGCTACTTACCCTGGATGCAGAAATCATTTGAGGCTAAAGGCGGTAAAATCATTACAGGAAAGGTAGAAAGCTTTTCATCACTACCTAAGTATGATTTAGTATTCAATTGCACGGGGATGGGAGCGAAATATTTGTGCAAAGACGACGATTTGGTTCCAATTCGTGGGCAAGTCTTTAAGGTAAAGGCTCCATGGTTGAAGACTGCTTTTTACGGCGATTACGATGCGTATATAATTCCGGGACAGGATGGTATAGCAACCCTTGGTGGTGTGAGGCAATATGATAGCTATAACACCCAAGTTTGTAAGTATGATGCTGCAGCTATAATGGAGAGATGTGTTGAGCTGTTACCGGCGTTAAAGAATGTGGAGATTGTGGGGCAAAGGGTCGGGTTGAGGCCTCATAGAGTACCTGTGAGGGTGGAATCAGAGGTGGTTAGTGGGTTGAAAGTAGTTCACTGCTATGGTCATGGGGGATATGGTGTTATGTGCGCTCCGGGCACTGCAATGGACGCCGTAGCGATTGGGTTAGATCAATTGAGATCTAGTGTCAGAAGTAAAATTTAATTTTAGAAATACAATATTAAATAAATAAATTATAGAGTGAGAATAAAGTTATATTTCAATTATATAGTTTTAACCATATGTGATATAAATTGAATTATATTGATTAATAAATAAGCATTAAAATTGCCACATTGTTTCTTTTGTATTTGTTACGATCTAATAACTTAGATAATGGTAGATAGCCAATCTTATGGCTGTATTATTTGAGTGACAAGGTATTTGAAGGACTTTTTTTATTTTGCGGAGAATCCCGTTTTTCGTACCTTTGAGAACAGTATTTAGACAATTAATGATTATCTTGCCGATCAATAGCACTTGATGCATCTGGAAACACATTACGTATTGTTTTACTTTGCATAGTGTACTGTGTACATAGTGGTTACTGTTTGTTTGATTAAAAGAGTTTTCATGAGATATCGAAGTGTAGTTTTATCTCTGCTTGCGGACTCCCAAGAGAGCTTGGAAAGTAATACATCATACAGTCTTCACATGTAACCGAATGCAATGCATTGCATGCAAGGCGAATAGCATTGTTGAGTGCCCGTCGGGAATCTAATACATATTTTTCTATTAGACAATATTGTGGGTAGACTACGGTAACCGGTAACGCGCTCTGCGAAAAAGTCATAACAATATTTTACGAATACGCTCGTTTTTGTATAACGTCTAACTCATGGCAGATAAATCAAGGCTTATAAATTATAATGCGTCGATTACAAGTAGGTAAATATAAACCCGAATACACTATTAAATAAATCTACGTCAGGGCATTGACTGCACAGTTAATTATTTATTTACAATGTCTTATTCGGTGCTATTTACTCGAATTTGTGGACCGAATAGCTATCGATAATGAATTGAGGCAATTATAGTTATGTGAACACAACTTCCCTTTTAGCAAAACTTCTACAAACAACATTATTGATATCGCATTTTATTAATCTATGGTATATAAAATTACCAGCTTTATATACCATAGATTAATATTAGGTCCTTACATATGAAATTAGCGTATTATATTATTATTTATATTTCGTACTGGCCACTTTAATCACGATGTTCTCCTCTTTGGTAAGGAATTCCAAATTCAAATTTGTACAGCTATTTACTCCTGTATTTGTGCTTCGATGACCGTCATTCATTTGTTTTTTTCTTCTGTTTTTTTCTGTTTGCGTCACTCATTTTACAAAATGGAAAACTTAAAGTATCGCATTATTTACGAGTACGAGTTCCGCCGTGGCACTAGTGCTGCGGAAACGACTCGAAGGGTGAATGATGTGTATGGCGGTTATGTTGCAAAAGAAAACACAGTTCGTTTTTGGTTCCAACGTTTTCGTTCTGGAAATTTCGACCTGCAGAACAAGCCCCGTGGACGGCCTGAGACCCAAGTTGATAATGAAGTATTGAAGGCTATTGTGGAAGCGGATCCATCGCAAACCACGTCCGAGTTAGCTGCAGGCTGCGGTGTTAGTGATAAAACTATTTTAATTCACTTGAAGCAAATTGGGAACATTAAAAAGCTTGAAAGATGGGTACCTCACGAATTGACTGAAGCAAACCGGCAAACGCGCATCGACTGCTGCGTTACATTACTGAACAGTGAACCGGCACAATAATGAAGGTATTTTAAACCGAATCATTACCTGTGATGAAAAATGGATTCTTTACGATAATCGGAAGCGCTCAGCGCAATGGTTGGATCCTGGCCAGCCAGCCAAATCCTGCCCCAAGCGAAAACTAACCCCAAAAAAGTTACTTGTAAGCGTTTGGTGGACTAGTGCCGGTATTGTTCATTGCAGTTTTCTCAAATCTGGCCAGACTATTACGGCTGATGTCTATTGTCAGCAATTGCAAATCATGATGGAAAAGCTAGCGGCTAAACAACCTAGGCTGGTCAATCGCTCCACGCCACTGCTATTTATATATATTTCATTCTTTATTTAGTAAATGGGCTAACCTTTATTCCAACGAGGTATGTTAATACTTTGAATTCTGAAGTGTTTTTATTTCTATTATATATAAACTATATCTTTTGTATTATTCGTGCCAACGGCACATACGTAGTAGATGAGTTTATCTAACAAAAACACATTTTTTCTTTGTATAATATGAGTTCAAAATAAAGAAAGTAAATTTATATCAAGTTGGATATTACGATGAATGCAGACAAATCAAAGATGAATTTAATGAATTTTCCTTTAATCATAGTCTAAATTTAATTAGCCAATCTAACGCTCTATTTTTGACTTGGTATAACTTTTCTCAATCATCACTAACTCAGTAAATATTTAAAAATAAGTTTGACAAATTTACGTAAGTCAGAATAAGGAGATTATGAAAATAAGTTTTATAACGACGTCGAGAATCTTGCATAATGTTTTCAGTACAAAATATAATTTACCTCGTCTTAACTTTATATCCTTTTAGATTGTTGAAGACTCGACTTAGAATTTTAAACAATCATTATTGTGTATATATCCATTTATAAAAAGAATCTACAAATTAAATTGAAGTTAATTGAGTTAGAGCAGTGTTGGCTTAGTGGCTTCGGCGTGCGACTCTCATCCCTGAGGTCGTAGGTTCGGTTCCCGGCTAGGAACTAGCTAAGTCCATTGGTGCATAATGGACTTTTCTATATGCGCATTTAACATTCGCTCGAACTGCGAAGGAAAGCATCGTGAGAAACCGGCTTGCCTTAAGGTCAGTACTCACATACGGTATTACTCGATCGAGCTAAACTGTCGAGTAAAACCCATGGCATGGGCTTTCGTCCACACATTGAGCATTGATCTATCGAGTGACTAGTGAGGCGCGCCGTTCAGTATTCACCGAACCGTTCGAGCCAAAGGATGTCTGTGCAACAAAGGAGACGGTGGCTGTATTTAGCAAATCTCACAGTGCTTTATAAGAAAATCAAAGAAAATGGAAAGAAATTTATCATAACATTCATTTCTCTTATTTTTGTGGGAGTAATCTTTGGACTTGACATTCCATGA
The DNA here is from genome assembly GCA_905332375.1 of Pieris macdunnoughi. Taxonomy (NCBI): domain Eukaryota; kingdom Metazoa; phylum Arthropoda; class Insecta; order Lepidoptera; family Pieridae; genus Pieris; species Pieris macdunnoughi. The sequence goes on along the minus strand of CAJOBZ010000036.1, from coordinate 391,686 downwards.
ACACTCACACTGTCTATATGTGTTAATAAAGTCTTCTATAGCGCTTTTGGAATAAACTCGCAAATCCATTTCTCTTAAAAACACGTGTTTCAATCACGATAAACAGTACCAGTTCGCCTCGCGCCACTCGCAGTCACGTACACACGTTCGAGTCAAGATTTACGGATCATTTCGAGTAGGTTCAAAGGAAATTACTTTCATTGAATTCCATCGAGCCGGCTTGGTACGAGCCTTCGAGCTGTGAGTTTTGCGGTCCACACGTTGAATTTTACTCGACTTCGAGTAATACCGTATGTGAGTACTGACCTTTACACCCAAAAAGTCGACGTTTACATGAAACTTCGCTACATCTCTTCAAGGAAACCCTAGTAAGGAAAAAGCTAAAAAAAAATATATAGGGTAAATATATTATATCTTCTCTATAAAAAACAATGAGTAGTGGCGAAAACGAAATACAAAGAAGATTTTGTTACATTGAATTGTTTTGTTGAAATTTGGTGGTGTCCAATTTTCTCTACTCCTCTAAAACTTATAAAGCTATAACCATTCAGTGAACAGCGTACTAATAATTTAGTATGCTAATGCATATACCTAAAATGCACAGGTGGGCTATAAAACGATTAAAACTCCGCCCGAATATGAAATGAGCAAAGTCGCTGAACATATCAACATTAAACAGCTGTGTCAGACAAGAATAAAGTACATTTACATACAACTTTCGGATTTAGACTAGAAATTAATATGTTACATCAAGAAAGATTGGACGGTAACGATTCGAAAACGATGCGACCAAATTTGGGGTTGCGGGGGTGGTGAGGAGGGGGGGGTGTAGTAATTACCCCCCACAAATTTTGCGCGCCGGAAACAAAAAAAAAATTTTAAAAGCTCACCTATTTATCTAAATAATAATTGTTTATTCAGCCCTCGGCAACTCGGCTTCTTGGTCGCCTTCGGCGACCAAATATTCATATACTAACCTAACCTAACCGATCTAAATAATATTTGTTTTTTTGGACAGCTCCGGCGCTACGGGAAAGCAGCCCCTCCACCCTTGCGTACCAAAGCACAGGCTCTTCCTCCGCGCCTCCGATTATTTATATACACTCTAGGGGTAAGGCAGACAAGACCACGTGGATAGTGGGGTGCTCTGATTCGGTTTTGGGTACTTTTTGAATAATTTAAAAATTTTCGGAACCATACACTAATTGAAACATGAAGTTAATGTAATGTATGTACATTTGACAAGTAATGATTAAATTAGGTTCAACTATAAAATTAACAAATGAGAAAATAATCGATCCGATTAATTTACCGAGAATGCCACATCACTTATAACCAACAGAAAACGAGAATGACACATCTCTTATAACCAATAGAAAAGTAGATAATGGTGGATTGTTTACAAATTTCAATACATTTCACAAAACTTTAAAAAAAATTTATAAATACTTTGACGCATTTCCGGCAGCTAAAATTACTTGGAGGTGTTCCAATCAAGGTCCCCGAGACTCCTGCATAATCAGTATCATCAGATTCCAACGCACTATTATCGCACCCAACCCGCTAATAGTAATACAGTAAAAGCAAATATCGTGAGGCCGTCGGCATGTCGCAAACCCTGCAAGACTGATCTCCTACTTGTTAATAATAAAACACTTCTTTGGCGTAACACGATAAAAAGCTTTTCAAAATCTGTGGAAAAAACGACACTAACAATAGAAATAAGTTACTTAATACATTGAAAGTTATATTATAACGCATTATCTATAATATTATTATTATTATATTGAAAAACAACACACGTAAGTTATTATTTGTATCGTAATGCTATTTGTAATAATGTAATATTGATTGTCATTTAAAACCAATGTTGGATTCATGTTCTTTCAGTTATGTATTATCTATCTTTTCTTTTGATATATTTTTATATGTTTATTATATACTAAAATAATCTACTTGGTTTCAGAATAAATTATTGATTGAAAAACTCGACTAAAAAATTTCTAATTTATTGGGAAAATAATTTGGAACCAGGGGGCCACTACTCCTTTGTTGCCCCGAGGCCTCCAGACCTCTAAATCCGGCCCTGGTATCACATGGACACTGGAAATATAAATCAAAATATGTACTTGTAATTTCAAAAACCAACAAAAAAAGGAACAACCTTATAATTTTTTTACTAATATAATATGTATTTAACAGGAACTACACCAAAAATATAAATATTTCTAATTGAAAACCCGAAAACCTTTAATTACTTATGAAGTATATGGCATAATAGCAACGATTTGTTTAAGTAAGGAGAAAAGGCATTGTGGCCGCGACTGTTCAACACTATTCCGTAATCTGGTTTGTCATCATTCCTGAATTTTGTACTCGTCTGTACCCGATTTACGTAAATTGTGCCTTTGTTACAGCGTGCGGTGATCGTGTGTTTGAAAGCTTTTAACTCCTTCACACAAACCGCATTCACCCTGAATCCACTAATAATGTTATATTGCGGCACTTTGACATTAAAGTAATTGTTATATTTTGTTAACTAAGAATCAAATTTATTCTACATTTATGGCTTGTAATACACATTTTGGGAAATTGCAAGTCTGATTTTCGTTATAATAAAATTTGACCTATAGTGTATGGTGTTGGTTTTAAGTCCCGCAGATACCGCCTCGCGTTCCAGGGTCAACTTGGATTTCATGTCAGCAGACATACGTCATCGGCATAATACAAATCTTCCAAGATGTTGATTAATCCCCACTCTATTTCGCGGTGCTTATTCTGATATTGTTCTTTATCCCGTCGTTACAACTAGGAAAAGTAGTGACGAGAGTAAACAGCCTTGTCGTACGCCCCCGTGCACTTGAATATCGTGTGAGACGAGGTCTTCAGGTGCGATACCATATGTCTAACTAGTACATATTTAATAAAATAAATATCCGTGCGAAGCTGGATCGGACCGCCAATTTATATAAGAACCCTTTAACTGAATTTACATCATGCATGCATATAGATAATGTTGTAAAAAATATATTGGAGTTTCTTGTTCCAGTATAAGGAAACCCAAAACAAAGAGTTAAGTTGTAATATATATATATAAGTTTTCTAAGGTATATTGTATCTTTACATTATTCAATCAGTCTGCGATTAATCTGTGGAGCGACGGTTAATTTACAAATTAAATTAGCTTTCGGCAAACTGTTCGATATCTTATGAAAGATACATTTGCTTGTTTCATAATCAGGTAAAGCAACCTTTTTGATGAAAAAATGTTATTGGCCACTTACAATGAAAAGTGAATCTTTGCTTATACTGAGATTTTGGAGTAAAACTTTTACAAATCCAATAAGATTCTAAATTTGAAACTGTACGTTTCTTAATTTGCCTTTCCATTATTATATCGTAATCGTCTCAACCTGTAAAAACCACCCATGCTCTGATAAAAACCAAGCGGTTTATTCAATTTTCCAGTATCTATAATATGTACCTACTTATTGTGTATTATGAGCAGTGTTGGACTAGTGACGTCAGCGTGCGACTCTCCCTGAGGTCGTTGGTTCGATCTTCGGCTGTGGACTTTTAGCACTAATGGACTTTTCTACAGGCGTATTTAATACTGACTCGTGCGGTGTAGGAAAACATTGTTACGTCTTAGACCCAGAAAAAGTTAACGGCGTGTGTCAGGCACAGAGGGCTGATAACCTACTTGCCTATTAGATTGACAAATAATTACGAAACAGATACAGAGGTAAAAGGTTGTACTTCCACTGGTTTTTTCATTATATTTTAACAAGGTTCATTTTTGCTTTGAATAATTTAAGTTTTTTTATTTCATTAAACTACAAGTTAAAATCCATTTCATTGACAAACAAAGTTACTCTAAAAAAATTTCAGAGTTATATTTGACAACTCACTAAAAAGGATTTACGTAGAACAGGTAGAGAGTGAAATATAATTACATCATCGTAGGTGTGAGTTTGTCGCCAAAGAAATTGCCTCCAACATTTGTCGAGGCACCTTATTATGGGCCGAGAAAATGAGCACATCAATCAGTGACAATCCTCACGATATTACCTGCTTCCAACGCAATTGGTTTATTTATTAAATAAGTATTTTATTTATGAGTAGAAATAATATAAACATTGTTGCACTCAGTATGGCGCTCGAACTCAATAATAATAATTGACGCACAATTCATGGTAAAAATTTTATATGTATCTATAGAGCTTTTCGAAGTGAAACTTCTTTAGGCGCCATGAGGGTAAATTTTTACGGAACGTCACGAAGATGTGCAGCGTTTTTGTCGAAGAAAAGAGAGCGAGCGATTGAGACCGGTTGAGAGAGAGTGAGGAGGGTGAATTACCTTATAGAAATTATATTTTTGAAATTAAAATTTCGTAAAGAGAATTTATGAAATATTAGTATTTTATATTTTATGCAAAATAATTCATTGAAATCTCAAATGACGAATTGTAAATTAAAATGCCACGTGTTTTTATTATCGAAGAAATTAATTTAAAAAATAAAATTTATTTGTATTAATTTTCGACACTTTTAATATTTTAATGACAATTAAATTCCTAACATTTCTTCCTTTTTAAGTCTCGGAAATCAAGAAAGATTTAGATTTGTATAAATATGAACAAGAGTTAAAAATTAGTTTGCCAAAGAAGTTTCACTTCTGACATGTGTACTTTGTAGGTACGCACGCACTTTTTTTTATACAGAACAGGGGCCTTAGTCAAGATGCCTTAACAGTAGTGTATGTAGAACGTCAAAAACTAAATTTGTATGAAAACTTTTCGACACGAACTGTCATTTCCATACAAATTAAGTTTTCGACTTTCTACATACACTACTGTTAAGGCATCTTGACTAAGGCCCCTGGACAGACGTTTAGTCACAATCCCATCTGATATTAAGTGAGATGCGGCCTATTGAAGGGCACGCCTGTCCAGAAGAGGTCTATTTAGCCACCGCTTGAATTAACCCATGTTAAACTGTCTAGGGGAAATTGAAAGTGGAGTTCCAGTCCTCTGCTGTTTTTACGAGGAACGACGTTCCAAATCGTGCAGTGCGGCACTCGGGGTTGTCAACAATGATCTGGTGAAACTAAGGGTGGAAGGGTAAAAACTTCAGCGTGTCTACGGAATCTGGTTGTGCATGCGGCATTCTCCGGAGAGCAATCTAAGACTGAAAGGCAGCTGAACGGTGACGCTCAAGTCTTAAGAATTTTATGTCTTTTTACAATACAGACATGCTAGGTTTTATTTGTGTTAAATTGAAGACGTTCTGCTTTAATATTTATTACCTTATTTAATGTATTTTATTTTGTCTCAATTTTTTTTAAAGTTTATCAAATCGTCTAAATGTCGAATACCGCCTTTTCATAACAACGCAATAACAGTCAAACACAATTAGAATACAACTGAGCTATACAGGCGGTCTAGAGTTAACATACTTAATATTTAAGAGGCAAGCTTCGTACCAATACAAAGACTTGTCAAACTGTTCCACAGAATCTGTTCCGAAGTTCACGTTCGAAAGTCCGTAGGGAGTGAAGTTTTGTTATAAATAAGGAAAACTGAACCGACGAGCTTAACTCAAACATTGATTGATATTTGTTCTCTTTTATTAATATCAGAGGTCATGGTTTTCTGTAGAAAATAAAGGTATTATACTATCTATCATTATAGAAAAAATCTGTCGACATGGCAGGTTAGAATATAAAACAAAAGACGGTGTGTTTCGTTGATTGGTCAAACGAACCAATGCATCGTGTCGGGTGATTCGAGATGGTGTTGTCTAATAACAATCAAACGAAACACGTCATCGTTTTTAATTAAATCTACGCCTTACGCGTACTACAGTATCCTATAGTGTGTGCGCCGCATGGTGCGGGTGAAAGTTGCTTAATTTTTCTTTCAATTTGATATTATTTGTAGACTAGAACATTCGGGCTGGGTTAAATTTGAGTTACTACCGTTATTAATGATTTAATATATAACGAATGTGGTACAGCTGAAATACTAAGTCATAATTTGTAAATCGCGGCAACTTTCAAGAGTGAAACGAAAAATTAAGCAAATGTCACCCGCACCATGCTACAGCGCACATACTATATGGTACTGTAGTTTTATATTTCAACTACAAAAAAAAAAAAAAAAAAAAAAAAAAAAAAAAAAAAAAAAAAAAAAAAAAAAAAAAAAAAAAAAAAAAAAAAAAAAAAAAAAAAAAAAAAAAAAAAAAAAAAAAAAAAAAAAAAAAAAAAAAAAAAAAAAAAAAAAAAAAAAAAAAAAAAAAAAAAAAAAAAAAAAAAAAAAAAAAAAAAAAAAAAAAAAAAAAAAAAAAAAAAAAAAAAAAAAAAAAAAAAAAAAAAAAAAAAAAAAAAAAAAAAAAAAAACAAAAAAAAAAAAAAAAAAAAAAAAGAAAAAAAAACACAAAAAAAAAACACCACACCCCCCCCCGCACGAAGGAGGGGAGGGGGGGGAGGGGGGGGAGACGAAAGGAAGAAAACCCCCCCCACCCAACAACAAAAAAAAAAAAAACACACAAAACAACCCCCCACAACCCCCCCCACAAAAACACCCCCCCCCACCACACAACAAAAAGGGGAGGGGGGGGGGGGGGGGCAGGGAGGGAGAAGGAGGAAGGGAAAGAAAAAACAACAAAAAAAAAACCCCACCCCCCCCCCCCCCAAAAAAGAAAAAAACCACAAAAACACCAAAAAAAAAAAAAAAAAAAAAAAAAAAAAAGGGAGGGGGGGGGGAGGAGAAGAAGGAGGGGGAAAAAAAAAAAAAAAAAAAAAAAAAAAAAAAAAAAAAAAAAAAAAAAAAAAAAAAAAAAAAAAAAAAAAAAAAAAAAAGAGGGGAGGGGGGGGGGGGGGGGGAGGGGGGGGGGGGGGGGGAAGGGAAAAAAAAAAAAAAAAAAAAAAAAAAAAAAAAAAAAAAAAAAAAAAAAAAAAAAAAAAAAAAAAAAAAAAAAAAAAAAAAAAAAAAAAAAAAAAACCCAAAAAAAAAAAAAAAAAAAAAAAAAAAAAAAAAAAAAAAAAAAAAAAAAAAAAAAAAAAAAAAAAAAAAAAAAAAAAAAAAAAAAAAAAAAAAAAAAAAAAAAAAAAGAAGGGGGGGAAAAAAAAAAAAAAAAAAAAAAAAAAAAAAAAAAAAAAAAAAAAAAAAAAAAAAAATAAAAAAAAAAAAAAAAAAAAAAAAAAAAAAAAAAAAAAAAAAAAAAAAAAAAAAAAAAAAAAAAAAAAAAAAAAAAAAAAAAAAAAAAAAAAAAAAAAAAAAAAAAAAAAAAAAAAAAAAAAAAAAAAAAAAAAAAAAAAAAAAAAAAAAAAAAAAAAAAAAAAAAAAAAAAAAAAAAAAAAAAAAAAAAAAAAAAAAAAAAAAAAGAGAGGGGGAAAAAAAAAAAAAAAAAAAAAAAAAAAAAAAAAAAAAAAAAAAAAAAAAAAAAAAAAAGGGGGGGGGGAAAAAAAAAAAAAAAAAAACCCCCGGAGGGGAAAAAAAAAAAAAAAAAATTTTTTTGAAAAAGAAAAAAAAAAAAAAAACCCCCCGAAAGGGGGGGAAACGGCCAACCCAGGTAAAAAAAAAATTTTGAAAAAAATACACAAAAACAAGCCGGTTGGGGCTTTTTGTAACTTCACTCTAATTTTTTGGTCTAAATTGACCGGGCTATACGCATAATTCGTAAATTCAAGACGTGAAAACGATGAAGAACACGATGACGTGTTTCGTTTGATTGTTATTAGTCAACATGCATTGGTTCATTGAACAATCAACGAAACACACCATCTTTTGTTTTCTATTCTAACCTGCCATGACGACAGATTTTTTCTATAAAAAGCATTTTATATATATGTCACCATTGATTTACGAAGAAGAAAATATTGACTTAAACTAAAAAAAGGGTGCCACATGTCCGAATATCTAAGCAGTAATTAATAAATAGTTTTAAAATTAATGCGCTTTAGATTTGTTTTTATTAGATTATAACTGTAACAGTAGATATTTAAATAACAGATTTATTATTTGAGCTTCCTGATTAATATAACGAACAAAGATTTATTGTTTACAAAACTCGACGTTTTGAGTTTGTTTCGGCAATCATGATCATGTATCGATATTTAAATTAGTTAGAAAAACGTTTATTTATATGAACACGCGTAAACCATAGACAATACCTTAAAAATTTAAATTATACAACAGTCACTATGATAACAAGCGTTTTTTTAATTTAATAATAATTTGTACAGTTTATCTCTCAAGTATTACCCACATAACCAGTTATATAGCGCTAATATTTCATGATTTTTTTCGTAATGACTTGCTTTTAAATACAATTTAATGATGAATAGAAAAACCTGATTGGGCTGTTGCCTACGCAGTCGCAAGCAAGGACCTCTTAGAATTAAAATAATTGACATTTTAAAATTTAGCAAATTATCTTGTTATGTTTCACTGGCGTAGTTATTTAATTTATCTATTTACACAAAATCCTTAATTGCAATATCGTAATTAAATTAATTAAATATAACTTTACTCTTAACAGAATCTTATACTCTTTAATATTAATACTCGGAATAACTACACTTTTCTCTATCACTTGTATGTATTCCCTCAACATGTCAACCATATTTCAAAATGTTGCTAAATAAGTCATCCAGTAAAGTTAAACCAATCTACGGCTGAAGGTCGGAAAAGATGGAGAAACGCAATCAGCCGGGAAATATCTCGCAGTTCATAGATCTCATTACGCACAGGGCAAATCGAGCCTCTTGGAAAAATTGGATGGCTTATAAAGTTTTACTTTAACAAGCTTATTTTGTTCTTTTCTTGTTTGTTGTTAAAACTTTAAGGTTATTGTTTTCTTGATAGAAAAAGCTACCAAAACATTCCAGAGATTTAGTCTATGTAACATATACAAATTGATATTTTAAATCTATAAGGCTTAAAAAACTTAAATGAAACATTCATAATTTAAATATCCCACCAAAACGCTTCTCTAGCCAAGATGGCGTCGCACTGTGACGCACCATGCGTGTAAACAAACGTCAAGTTTTCAATGTTTTAATTATTATCATTCTTAAATTACACATATATTATATTTCGATCGAAAATAGTCTTCGACGAAATTAAACTCTAACAGCCTGGCCACGGGACATTCGCCGACGCGAATATTCGCGCGGTGCGAACCGCGATGCGTCTAGCGACTGAAATAAACTCATAGCAATGTACTAATCAAGCCACGCGCAACGGCGACCAGCGATGCGACCGGCGAAATGTACCGAGCGAATCGCGCGGGCGACTGACGTCGCGACGAATAGAGAAGGGAATAAATAAGTTTAGTCGTGGTCGCGGCGAAAAATGAATACAGAGTTTTTTGTTACTGAAATACTGGCTAGACCAGCTATTTGGAAGTCTGGCCATCCACAGCATTAATTTAATATACCTTTAAATTAATGCTTCAGCGGAATTTAATTTTTCAGCGGAACTTAAAATTCTATTTGCATTAACTTTTTTCTCCAATTCTGGTTGAATATTCATAAGAATATAATTGAAGGTTTCAATACTCATTCTGGCATACTCAAAAAAATAATTCTGGATATATTCTGAATTTCTCATACTTCTTGTGGAATTCTCCACAACTTCTCCAAATATTAGGTCTTGCACCAAAAGCTATTACTTTCCAAGCAATATCGAGATGATTTCGATAAAGACATTTCGCTGTCGAACTTCCTTACTGGTCGCGGCGGCAAACGTGACTGGTCCGTGGCCTGCAAACGGCCCCGCGCGAATGGTCGCCTCGCCTCCCGCATCGCCGTTCGCACCGCCGATCCCCGTGGCCAGGCCGTAAGACAGTATTAGAAACAGACTTATAAAGACATGTTAATTAAAAGCGTGGTACGTCATCGTTGATTCCACTTATATGTGACCGTTTTGAGTTACGTCATGTATAAAAATAAATATTTTTAATCATAAAAAATATAATTATTTACAAGTTATTTTACTCCAGTACGCTTTTGAAGCCATGCTTTAAGATTACTTTACAATAAATACAACTTACATCTGACCACTCTGGTCAATTGTTTGAATTTGAAATACTAAAATGTAAAGATCAAAAAAAGAAAATATGCACAATTCCTATAACAGAGGATCGGTTAGACAGATTTAGGAAACATTTGATATTTAAAATGCCATTTTTGCGTAGTAACCAATGCCCTAATAATTTATATAGCACATTCTTTGATTCATTTATTGGTGAATTCAAAAATGTGTTCACTCCAAAGACTTTTTTGGTCTCGGAGAAACCTACCTTTTGTGACTGGGCAACTCCGGAGCTACACAAAAAAAGGGTAAAATTGTATGAGTTGTATGATGAAAAACAGTATAATGACAGTGAAGAATTTAAAACTTATGTTAGGATATTCTCAAAAAGTTTTAGGCAAGAGTGTAGAATCGCTAAGGCGAAACACTTAAGTCTTAGAATAAACAACAGCTCTGATAAGATAAAGGCTACTTGGAAAATTATAAACGAGGAGACTGGAAGAACCTCCAGAAAGGATACTGAATTTAAAGTGAACATAAACGGCAAAGTAATTAGTTCCGACCTCGAAGTAGCCTCTGCATTTGAAGAGTTTTTTACTAACATTCCTTTAAATACAACCAGCGTTTTAAATTCTTCACCATCAGCCGCCCTTTTATTATTGAAAAGAATGTTCCTGTATGCAATCATAAGTTTGTATTTAGCCGCATTAGCTGCAATGACATTATAAAAACATTTAAACAGCTAAAAATAAAAAAAACTAAAGATCTTTGGGGTGTATCTGTTTTCATTTTACAATCAGTAATCAATACTATCAGTTCAGAGTTGGCTATAATATTTAATGAATGTATAGATTGTGGAGTCTTTCCAGACCAGATGAAGATAAGTAAAATCACACCGTTATTCAAAACGGGCAGCACTTCGGACCCCACAAATTTTAGACCCATATCTGTGCTGCCGGCTTTGAGTAAAATCTTTGAAAAAATCATTCTTGAACAATTATTGATACATTTTAATAATAATAAAATTATGCATAGCCAGCAGTATGGTTTTACAAGAGGTCGCTCCACAGCAGATGCTGGCATTCAATTAATTTCCGAGATTTTAAATGCTTGGGAAAATTTTCATGATGCCATTGGAGTTTTTTGCGACTTATCAAAGGCTTTTGACTGTGTCCATCACGAAATCCTAATCAAGAAACTTCAACACTATGGCATTGGCGAAAAAGCGCTAAATCTTGTGGAATCATACCTGAGCGATAGAATTCAAAAGGTATATGTAAATGGAGCTATATCACAGGGATCCTCTGTTACTATGGGAGTACCGCAAGGCTCCATACTTGGTCCCTTCTTATTCCTCGTCTATATAAATGACCTGCCATTTCTTGTCAAGGAGCTTCACGAGATAGTACTGTTTGCTGATGACACTTCGCTTTTATTTAAAGTGAAACGACAAAATCTATCACTTGATAACGTAAACAGTGCCATCTCCAGTGTAGTTCACTGGTTTAATACAAATAATCTTAAGTTAAACGAAAAGAAGACAAAATGTGTTAAATTTGTAACTACAAATGTAAAAAGTAATCATTCTCAAATAATAATTAAAGACGAGGAAATAGACTTTGTTGATAATGCGGTGTTCTTGGGAATTACTTTAGATAGTAAACTCCAGTTGCAGTGGGGCCGACACATAGAAGGTCTTTCGAATAGGCTAAGTTCCCCAGCGTTCGCAGTAATAAAGATACGCGATCTTACGGATGAGAACACAGCAAAGCTTGTTTATTTCAGCTATTTTCATAGTATTATGTCATATGGTGTTATTTTATGGGGTAATGCAGCTGACATTAAATCGATATTTGTAGTGCAAAAGCGGGCTATAAGAGCGATCTGTGGGTTGTCCCCACGGGAGTCGGTCCGAAGCAAATTTAAGGAATTATATATTTTGACTCTGGCAAGTCAATACATTTATGAGAATATTTTGTATGTGCGGAAAAATATAGATATCTTTAAAAAGAATAGTAGCTTCCATAATTATAGTACTCGTAATAAAGACAAAATTAGCGCACCAACCAGAAGGCTGCATAAAACGAGTAATTCTTTCCAAGGCAATTGTATACGTTTTTTCAACAAAATCCCTAGTGAGATACAAGCGTTGTCAATAAATAAATTTAAATCGTACATTAAAGTAAAACTGCTTGCTAAGGCTTATTATAATATAAATGAATATTTAAACGATCCTAGTGCTTGGATATGAGTTGCTCCAGTAGGATATATTATAGGTAACACGACTGAATCTCTCGGCTGCATTTCCAGACTTTGAGGCGATCGTCAACATCCACGACTGTTTTAATGTAAAGTGGGAACAAACCGTGATCCATGTAGTATCCAATTATTTCAGTATTATTATTATTTTCTTATGTAGCCAAGTCCACATTTCAAGGATCGTCATGCTCGCTTAAATGTCATTGCTTGTGGCGGCGTCCATGCGTCGGGTTGTCTCTCTCCCTAAAATATGGCAAGGGGGCCGATGGCTGGCCATGCGTGATACTCGTGAACGGGTGCTACTTGTGGTGACTGGTCGTACTTGAATTCGTGTATGCGGTGATGTTAATTATTTCGACTATGTGTTTGCGTGTTGTTCCCACGAGAATGTAAGTGCGTGCTCCTATTTCACCATGCCTCCTGCTGATAGGGGACAAGTCTTTGTTTTTATTTATGTTATTATTATTAATTACTTAAAATGTCATGTGGAACATGGTGTTATGGTTGCAGCTCCTTACAAACGTTGTGTAAAAAAAAAAAACAACATGGCGATTAAAAAGAGTGGCGGAGAGTTTATTGCCAGTTCTTCTCTTCCGTTCTACGCCCTTGATTTGAGAACTGGCAGTAAATGTAAAATTAGAAGCATTAATATTTATTTCTTTAATGACGAATCACAAGTGTACATTGTGTTACCTACGTGAATAAATGATTTTTGAATTTGACAATTTGACAAATAATACTTTATTTTTCATACTGTCAAAATATTCTCTATATCTATCTGAATTATTATATTATATTATAGTCTATTTGAATTATTTTCAGAGTCTATGTAGGTGAAAAGAAAAGTTATTACCTTTGTTAAATGGTATGATGTATTGGGCCGCTTAGTTCTATAGTGATCGGTGAGAGAAAAGTGAACCGTCTGGAAGTCGAGACTAGAATTATCATGATACTAAAATTTATTCCTTATAGTTTAAGCATTCATAAATCTAAACAAAAGGATTTCAGATATCGCTGGTGGCACGTGTATTAGCTTAGGCGGTCCGAGTTGTATTAAGGCGGAAACACATTATTAAAACGCCACGCGACCCGATGAAACGCGACGCGTGTTGAGTCGAATCAAATTGTACTATTTTCTATGACTAGAATCACACTATGAACATCCAACGCGATCCCATGCGCGCACACGCCACCCGATCATGACATTCCAAATCGATGTGTTGTCAATGGTGGCCCGACGCGACGCATCGTGCGCAGTGTACTTCTTGACAACACCAGACGCCACGCGTCAGTCGTTCAAGTCTTTTTACAAGACTGTCACATACACATACATTATGACAGAAAGAGAAAATACAGAAGTAGAAGTAGAAGCTGAACAGTCGCAGAATAAAAAACCACAGTTTGAAAACATTTTATGACAATTTTGGTAATATGTAGTATCAGATATGTACCCAAAATATGCATCAAATCTTCATCTGACTCGCTATTTATTAAATCCATAGCACAATTAGCACACGACTTCACTATTGTCAGCTATGAACCGCAGGCCATGTAATTTTCTACATCTTTGGCCTAAGGTTATGCGAAGGAAAATTTACTTTTCGTAGTCTATTATAAATACGATTTACAGAAGTATTATTATTAAATGATATTTACATACCCTTTACTATTGGATCTTTTCAATTTCCCCTTTACCTTGTTCCCTAATCGATCCCTTCTAAGAAAAGGTAGACCCGTCAGGGGTCAACGGAGCCTTTGTGTAAGCGACATCTTGGGGTGTCATTGTGTAGTTATTTCGAATATTGTAAAAAAATAAATCTTTCACATTTTAATATAGTGACAAGTATATTTAAAGAGCTATCGTTAATAATGTGAAGATGTCTAAATTCTAAAGCAATGTAAAAGTCGATCTCAGTGTAAACGTTAATATTAATATGATGCGGTAAATAGATGGTCCGGGGTTATTTTAATAAACTGAAAAAAGTACTACGTTATCGCCACGTTAGTACTTTGTTACATTTGGCCAGTAGCACCACGAAGCTTTTGAGATGTGGTGTTACCGTCGCATTCTTCGCATTAGCTTGATCCAAAGAGCGACGAATGAAAGAGTCCTACAACGAATCGGAACAACACGAAAGTTTATGCATACTGCAGAAGTCAGACAGTTTTGCGTTATCATCGATACGACTTGTTGCAGCTCATGATGGGAGAAGCTGCTCATGAAGGAAGAAGTCGTGGTTGCGGAACGTACTCGTAGTCGAACGTAGTCCACTCCCACTGGTATCACATCGGGAACTGTTTGGACTTGCGCAGGATACCCGGCAATTCAAGTTGTTAACAGCCAACCTTTAGCAATAAAGTGGCACCTGAAGAAGATGATGATAATAGAATACTTATCACGGATACAGCATAATCCTTTGTAAAATTAAATGTGATTGTTACTGTAAAAAAAACGAATGCCTGAAAAAAACTCACAAAATATACAAAGAAAGATAAATAAATAATATATTGCAAAAAAATATTCATAAAATGTTGGTGGGCCACATCACTCATATTGAAAAAAATACTCAGTTTGTTCAACTGTGCGCCAGCGCTGTCAACAAATCCTTGTACGGCTTTTGCTATATATATAGATCATTGCAGTATCTGCGGAAGTAATTACAAATAAAAAGTTATAAAATAAGCGCGTCCTGTGCAAATAAACAAAAGGCGAATGGATAAAATAATATTTATTTTTATTTACCTACACTTGCACAACACAAAAACTATTTACAAAACATGAAATTATTAAAAAAACAACGAGCGGCCTAAGAGCGCTAAAAGTCTATTTCGGGCAATCTTAGTTATAAGGATAGGTATATCAATCACATACATATTAATATTATGCTAATTTATTTTTTTAGCTCCCTCAATCTTTAGGTTTCTTTGGCTGCATTACAATGTTGGACAAATTAAAATCGTCAAAATTAGTAAGTCATTTCTGTTGAATATTCTTGTCTAAGCGAGTCTTTGAGCATTCTGATTATATATACCATAATAGTAGCAATTTATTGATGAATAAGGATTTGTTGTCATTGTTTAGGATACCAATAATTGCCTATTAAAATATATTTCCACTCGCTGAGGAACCCAAGTGCTCTCCAAGCACTCGGTTTCTTTGTACCTAAAGATGTGCGACGGCAAAGACCAAGGTTGTTAGCGATACCAAGAGCCAGAACCAGTCAGTTGCACAGAACCCCGATAGCAAAGACGTTGCGCCTACTGACTGCTGTCTCCGACACTATCGACATCTTTATAACTTCGCAGAGTGTGTTTACACTAGCGATATTGTGTATCTTAGCGATATTATCTATGTATTTTATTATATTACAATTTTTTACGACATTATCGTATTGACTAACGTAAGGATAGTGTTTGTATTTTTTGTGAATAAATATGTAAATAAATCATGAGGCGTATTTCCCTATTAAGAAACATTATTAATACAGAACAGGCAGACATTACGTATTAATAGTCGCACAATGGGACACTCAACACCGCTATTTAACAATAATTCTAATTGTATTCGTTTATATTAATCATGTATGCTATACAACGTATTGAATGTCAACTATAATTATTTCCATCGAAGCTTTTTCATTTATTATTATTTATAAATTTTCAACCTTTTATTGGCTACTTGTAAGTATAGTGTTACATACACTGCACTACATACACATTTAAGTGAATAAAGAAAAACCGTTACGATTAGCTAGTGAAATTATCATTCAATACTCAAAGTCGGCAGTTAATTTGAAAGCATATTCTTTCATGTTGGTAATCAATTTGCCCCGTTTACCAGTCACGTGTATGATATGATATGTAATTTATCACCTGCGTACAAACACCGTTCGTGATGCGGTAAAATCAAATATACGATGTGTGTAGCTTGTTTAAATGCGTTAGTAAGTAGCAATAATATAAATAGCTTGCGTTCGCAGCTTAAGTTGCATTCATTGTATTTTAGCAAGTTTTTTGATGAAAAAAGGCGGTAAATAATTATTGTAGCGTATTAATCTGTGTAAACTAGTATAACTTTTGTCTGTATACTCTACAGCGACCATAATGCAAAACAATTTTACTGCCACGTCTCTCTCTCATTTAAAAATAAATTCAAACTAGCAGGCTGGATTGGCACGGCTCCAACAATTCATATGTGGATCAGGTCTGTGGAGCCAAAATTTTGCAATCTTCATACTTTTCAAATCATTAACATGAAAATAGTTCACGCTTTAACTTTATTATTCACTCTGTGCATTTCTTGAATATACGTAGTCTGTAATCACGGGCACGTTATTATTAGTTTAATTTTGTCTATGGCCATTAGACGCTCATTCTATGCCCCTCCCTAACTCTATAGGTTTATTAATTTATAACTTTAATAATATCTTCTGACTAAAAGTGTAACTTATAGTGACAAAGAACGTACGTTCATTAAAAAAATAAATAGTGCACTACAACCTTTTAGGTCTGGGCTTCATGTTTCTGTATCTGTTTCGTGATCATTTGTTTTGACACACGCCGTATACTTTTCGGGTCTAAGCCATGCCGGTTTCCTCATTTGTTTTTATTCACCGTACGAGCGAGTGCTTAATGCGCACATAAGGACCATTAGCCAACACCGCTTAATCATGTAGCAACCAGAATCTTTGTTAAGTTTTATGTATTTTATTTTCGGAGGAAAATAAAAAGTCTTACATTTTATTTTATTTATTTTCGCGCAGTAATTATTTACGATGTTTTCAGAGCGAGACTTAAAACGTGGAGTTATGTAAATAGTGTAATAAATTCGCTTTTATATTTATAATTTTATTAAAATTGGACCATGTAATACCGTACAATTTTATTAGCGAAAGTCCTGTATAGAATAAATTTATCAGCTTGAAATTGCCTCCTTAACAATGCTAATTAATTAGTTATCCGGGCGTCGGGACACACCGTGGGAAACAACACTAGATAAAGTTAGGGTTTAATGGATTCACTACAAACTTTCAATAGGATTTCGATTTGCGTAGTTTTGTCACTTATTTATTACCTCTATTAATAAATTTTATTGTCACTGATTTTTTACAAGGTCTGGCGAAATTAATTAATAATACCCCTATAGGATACCTGTGGATAGAGGACGCTGTGGCGGTTCAGTAGAAATATGTATTATGTTTACTAAGTCTACGCTGTTCGAGATATTCTTTTCGAAAATTCTTTATGGTGCCAAGACAATTGAAGAAATTTTTCAGTCTGTTTTTTTGTAAATAATATTATTCTTTTACAAAAAACACAATCATGCACAAAGTAATAAATGTATTTAAAAAATTACACAAATAAAAAGCAAACAAGAAATTAATTAGGAAAACAAGGTAAAGATTATGAAAAAATTAAATAATTACTATGGGCACTAACAAATAGAGCTTTTGCCAGTTTACTCAAAAGACAATAAAAAAGGTCCATTAATCTATGTATTCGTAATTGTAATTCTAATGTAATGCAGCGAATCATACATATTATGTGCCCATTTAAGGTTAGTCCTATTCCTGGATAGATCCGCTATGAAATGTATAATATGATTTTAGAGGCGCAGGTTATATTTTAAACAAATCTTACTCAAATTTCATGTTTTGCTTATTTTTTCCTAAGAAAAAAAAACTATCTTCACTTTTTGGTGCCAAATTCACACACTATAATATTTCTACAATTGTAATCTTATTACAGTTATAAAACATGTAATCGCATTTATTGTCGAACTAAAATACGTTTTTTTATTGTAATAACGTTTTACTGTCTGTTGAAGAGTACGATAAAGATTAAAGTCTTATGAATTTATCTAAATAATAAACTGTTAAAGATAATACTTATTAACCAATAGCAAATATTGGCAATAAATGATAAGTAGTGATTATAAAATACAAAATTATATTTTTTTAAATTTAAGTTGAAATGATATCTTTAAATATTAATTGCTCCTTCGATTAGGCACTGTAGAAAATACTTGGTAAACACGTTTTATTTAATTTAATACAAATATATTTGTAACCTTGTAATATAAAAGTAATAAGATTTGTCGATATAATTATGTTAACATATTATGTTCTACGATATTTCGCAATGAGCTACAAGTCAGAGGCTGTACTTAAATTTCAAGAAACTGATCATCGGCGCCATGGCTTAGTTGGTTAAAGCGCCTGTCTAGTAAACAGGAGATCCCGAGTTCGAATCTCGGTGGTGCCTAGTTTTTGTTTATTTTTTTTACTTTTTCCTCATTCCGTAATGCTGGGTAATCATTTCCAACTTTTATAATATAAGTTTTGATTTTGATGAGTTTTAATATTGTAACTGACACAATGTGTATGTGTTTGTAATTTAAAAATAAGGTTTAATTTTATGTGATGTGGCTGAATAAATGTTTTTCTTTCTTTCTTTCTTATTATAATCAAACTAAAAATAATCATTAAAAAACTGAAATCCATGATTAGGTATAAACTTAATAATAATATTTTAATGTGATCAAAATTTTTATTTTGATCACAATTTTATAGAACTTATTCTTCAAAGTTTTTTAAATTTTAATCAAGTCACGTTTATTAAAGAGCTATATTATTCAATTTTATTTTGTTTGTTTATAATTCATTTTCTACTTTAACTAAGTCTTAATAACTATAAAGATTTTCTGAATATTTTTTTGATTTTTTACAACGAAAAACTCCGAGCTATGTAATTCAGTGTTAGTTAGTTTTTTTTAACGTTATTATTATGTATTATATTGCTCAAAACAATTAGCGGAACAAGATTTTTCTCCTTTCTATTGCTTAAACTAAAATTAGATTTAAATTAACTTGTACGCTATTTTTTACCTTGTGAATTTGTTAATTACTACAATTAATAAAAAAATTCAATTTGTATTTTTTTTATTAAAAAAAAATTAAAATGTCCATTGTAGACGAAAAACAAAGTGACGTCTTTGAATTTTCATTACTTTCAAATCACAGAAAACACATTTTAAGTAGTTTTTTTCAATCTTTTGAGTATTAATAGAAATTGAAGTGAGCCTTTTGAGTATTGTTTCATTGAAGCAAGTGAGTTTAGGTCATAATGCCAGATCTGACTGAATTGCATGTCTCCCGAGCTATCGCTTTGCTTGAAGAGGGTCGAACTATGCGTTTGTAGGAAATGATTAGGAGTAGCCCCTTCTGTTATCTACAGACTTTGGAAGCGATACCGTGAGACGGGAGAATACTCACGAAGGCGTGGTCAAGGTCGAAAGAGAAAAACTACACGTTTGCAAGATCGCTACATCGTCAACTGTGCTTTACGTAACCGCACCACAACTGCAAGAGATCTACAAAATACATAAGGACGGCTACTGGTGTAGAAATTTCCGACCAGACGGTAAGAAATAGGTTGTTGGAAGCCAATTTGAGATCACGCCGACCAGTTCGGGCTGTGCGTCTAAAGGTGGGAACTGACCAAAGTTACGAGGTGTAATGTAGCATTCGCTTTGAGCGTGTTACGCATCGAGCATGTTACGCTGTGTTTTAAAATCGGCGTAACATGCTCGTCAAAACTCTGTGCTCCGCTTTCGCCGCCAGTGTTCAGGAGATGGCCGACAGCGAGGACGTGTTGATATCTTTCAATCTATTTAATTATTGTTTCATCCAAATTAAGAAGAAGAAGAAAAATGTTACTGGACATCAAACTTATTTCAAAACACAGGCGTATGAGGTGGTTTGTTATTGATTGCAATATTAAAAACTCGTTGCTCGCTGGTTTCCTCGTAACACGACGTACTGACTGCACGAAGCTCGCTGTGTAAGTGTTACATTACACCTCGTAACGTTGGTCAGTTCCCACCTTAACAATTCAACATAGACAAGTCGCCGACAGTTCGCGCAAAATCACGCTAATTGGCAACTTCGACATTGGCAACTGCGAACAGTGCAGCAGCAGTCAAGGGGCCTTGTCAAGATGCCTTACAGTAGTGTATGTAGAAAGTCGAAAACTTAATGTATGGAAATTACAGTTCGTGTCGAAAAGTTTTCATACAAATTTAGTTTTTGACGTTCTACATACACTACTGTTAAGGCATCTTGCTAAGGCCCCAGGAATATGACAAATTTGGATGTGGCTTGTGATGGTTTGGGGCGGAGTTAGTTTGGACGAGCGCACAGATCTGTCGTTGTTCCCGGCCGTGGTGCTCAAACTTACATTGAAAATGTGCTCGAAGATCATGTTTGGCCCGCAGCATATGGTTGGGCCCAGATTTTCTTTTAATGCAGAAACAGGCGCAACTGCAGCCATACGTCAGATTACTTACGACAGCAGGAAATCCGTGTAATGGAGTGGCCTTCCATGAGCCCTGACCTAAATCCAATTGAACACATTTGGGACTTGCTTGACAGGCGCATCCGGAAGCGTCGATTGCACCTCAAACGCAGGCTACTGAGCGTTGATTGAAGAATGGGAGCGAATTCCACAGAAGATATCGAGGATCATACGAAGCATACCGCGTCGTTTCAAGCCGTGATTAGGGCTCATGGAGGCCACACACGTTACTGAAAGTCACTAAAGACGAATATTCAAACGATATAAGAATATTTCTTTGCTGGACCTTTTTTATCACCAATTGTTTTTCGTCTACATGAATTTTAATTTTTTTATTACAAATTGAATTTTTTTATTAATTGTGTAATTAACAAATTAACAGGTAAATAGCGTACAAGTTAACTTAAATCTAATTTTAGTTTAAGCAATAGAAAGGAGAAAAAATCTTGTTCCGCTAATTGTTTTGAGCAGTATATATTTATTTTAATGCTAGTTAGGGGGCTTATATTTTATTAGTTGAATCATAATTTTATGTCACCTGGAACGACGTGAAATGGTTGCACCTCCTTAAAAGCATTCTTTAATCCTTAATCTTGACTATTAAGGGAGTGGTGAAGATTCTCGCCAGTTCTTCTCGTCCGTTCTACACCCTTGATTTCAGAACTCACAATAATTGAGAATTAAGAAACATTTTTACCGACGGTTATTTGTATACAAAACTTATACGTATAGGAATAAATATTTTTCCACAGTGGCGGTTAAAGAAAACCTTTAGTCGTTTTAAAGTATTAGAAAAATCTCGTTAAAATAAAATGAACTTTTTCTATCATAATTTACGTTGCATGTTGTTACTGCAATTTAAAACGAACCGTGAACTAAATACGACTTTCGCATGTTATTCCTATTTCCGTTAAAATATTTTTTTATTTCTCTTCAACACTGTGAGAAATCGTTTACATTTAGTAAATGTCTCATTAAACTAGTAAAACTGTAATAAGGAATAGGTAAAACAGCGAGTTCTTTTACTCTGATTAACTCAAAGTTGTGCCGCGCTTTGCGGTAACTCGTATGTTTGCCAGATGACACATGACACATGACACTTGACATTGTTTAGATGTTTACAATTATTTTTTGATTTTTTGATTGTCTCATTGGTTATTGTAGTATTTAGATAAATTAGTTAGTTAGTTATACTTTACTTCTATAAAGACATTTATTGTTTAACGATTCTTCCAAAGCTATTCATATTTTACTTTTTTGCCACGTATTCCCAAGATTGTTTTTTTTTAATGGCTTTTATTTGTGCCAACTGGGCACAAGGTACTTCGCCAGTGTCGTGTAGATGGAGGAGGCACAAAGGAGTTTGATCGGTGAAAATAATAATTTAAAAAAAGTTGAACGATTGTTAGTTTTAAGACAACACAAATATAAGATTGGGTTAAACTTAGTTTTTGATGTAGGACTCCCTATCAACTAATGACATCATTAGTAGTGCCATTACATTACTAACATTGACATTGAAACATGTTACAGAGTAGGTACGACGAGGAACGTGTTTCTATAGAAAAATCGTGTTTCTCATAAAATAAAATTTGTGTGTCATTTGTTAAATTACTTCTATTTATCATTCATTGTTGTTTCTTTGTATTATTTTATATTGTTTTCATTTTTTGTGTTGTATAATTGTTAATAGTCGATGCAAAGAGATTTATTTATGTAAACACATGTTTATGTGCAATTATTTTTATCAGAAATAAAGATTCTATGAGAATAGTTAGTCAAAATAGTTCTTTGTAGATTGCCCACTGATTTTCGCCTAGCGTAATGCAAAATTAAATTCCTTTTACTAATTAAAAACCCCTTCCTATAAGGCATTTAAATTATGTAGGTTAATTACAGTACACAAGCGAAGGATTTAAAAGGTTCTAAGCAAAAGAAAGTGGTATTAAAACTTCATTTTTCAAGCACAATTTCCTCGGAAACTAGAACCTGTTCGAGCTCGCCAAAGCTCACAAAACTTTGCACGGAAGATGAATTATTCATATTCAACTCTTTCATACATTTACAAAAGCATGTAGGTATCTACTCATTACAAGGTAAGCCGGTAATGTATTTTGTGCTCATTAGGTTTCAATACTGGAATTAAATGCCTCATTTGTTTAGTCGTTTGAAAGAACGTCAAGGGACTACCATTTTTAAACCGTTGACGAGTTTGGCCTAGTAGCTTGAACGTGCGCCTATGAACCCTGAGGTCGTGTGTTCTAATCACGGCTGTGCATCAATGGATTTTTCTTTGCGCGCATTTAACGCCGAGCGAGAGTGCGAGGAAAATGACACAATGCTCACGAAATAGATATGAGGCCCAGATCTAAAGTTTCTGGTTTTTTATATCTCTTATAAGCGCATTACAATGTTGGTATTCATGTGTGTGGCAGACACATACTTCGCGGACAATAAGACCATAGATGCAATGCACACATTTACATTATAATATCTACGTATAAGAAAGAAAGAAAATCTTTATTATACACAATACACAGGATATTTAGGTAAAGTAAAGTCGTAGATAAGTCTCATTAGAAACTTGATATGGCCATACCAAAATTTATTACAAATGAATATGTCAATCATTCTAAAATTTCGCTCATACTCATTCTCTATTTCTCCTTACTATGTTTTTGTAATGTTCCTGTACCACTCGATTGATTATCTGTAACAGATTTAAATATATGTGAACTTAAACAACCAATGTTGGTTCTTAAAATTTTCAAATGCCGGTAACTTTTCCATGGCTTGCGGTAAGTGCCTTTTATAGCTGACCCGTAAGCTGATTTGCCCCCTTCATTATCATAATTGAAGCGCCTGGGTCAATGATGCGGCAATATTGAAATAATTATATTTCTTTACTAATAACAAGGCGTTTTAGGCTTGTAGGTTGTACAAAAAACAAGATTTTTAATTGGCCTCGAGTCGGGTCTAGCTGGCCAGTAGCTTGTTCAATGCATGTTGTTGCGAGACTAAACTAACATACTCCTACATATTTATTATATATATGGCATATTTACTTAGGACTGGGTGAATTTCATGTACATAGAGATCGAATTGGGGCCTTTACCCAAGACAGTTACAAATGTTTTTTAGTATTAATCCTCTTAGAAATATTTATGATAATTAGAAAGTACTGTATGTGTTAAGTGACGCGAAGAAGACAACGACAAAACAGCTATTTAAGCCATAAGCAGGAATAGGTTTCATTATACTAACCCATGTCTCGTTACCATGGTTACGATGTTTTCCCATGCAAAAATTGTAACCACGGTAATCACCAAAAAGTCCACGTTTTATTAGAGCATCACGTTTTAAAAATAGAATAAATACAATATGGCGTGGACCTTTTAGTCTGTGAATCCTAGTATAGGGATAGAGTGGAAACCTACAACTCCACAGAGTAATAAGTTAAAGTAAGCTGTAAGGATTTACTAGATTAAACGAAGCGCAGACATTCCTGCAAGTGACATATTTCTCGGTTCTAATAGAAATATCATTCCGTAACTTTTTCCGATATTGCTGTTAGCTTGTGACAGAAATGGTTTTGTTATATTTATGCTATTATTAAACAACTGTATTATAAATAAAACAAAAAAATGTGTTTATTCGTTTTAAGTTCATGTGCATTAAAATTTCATAGATATCAGGATCTCAGATCATCAGGAGTTATCTTTTACATATAAGGGTATAAGTTAAAGATAACTGTGTTCCCATCTCTTCCATAACAAAGTATAAATTGTTCTAACACTCTATCTCTATTTTAAATATTATAACATTGTTTTAACTAAAGAAATGTTTTTTTTTTTTTTATATTTGTATTTACGGAGTGTTGAAAGAGGCAGATATTTTAATAATTATTTTTTTTTTTGTTTTAATTAATAACAGGGCTAAAATATATTTATATGATGTAGTTATATTGTTAAATCTAACAACCAAAAAAACAAAAATATATGGAATATA
This sequence comes from Pieris macdunnoughi, assembly GCA_905332375.1. NCBI lineage: Eukaryota > Metazoa > Arthropoda > Insecta > Lepidoptera > Pieridae > Pieris > Pieris macdunnoughi. The sequence continues at coordinate 367,024 of CAJOBZ010000036.1, read as the reverse complement.
GTCCATATATTATAACGTCATTGTTACGTTGTTAAGATAATATTTAAGAATTCATAAAAATTTGTAGCGGATGGAGTCGTGATAAACGGAAATTGACCCAATTTCAACCGTTTCGCATCGTCACATCCAAGTGTTTTAATTACTCATACAGGTACAAAGGGTGTTCCAATAATTTACAAAAATGTCTAGATTGAATTGCGAATCGCTTATAAATTTATCGTATATATATTTGATCGTAAAATACATATAGGAATCTTACATCTTAACATTCTTACATTCTATTTGCGCAATTAATACTTTCTTCTACGAAAAAGGGAAACATCATGAGAAAACCGGCATGTTTTAGACCCAACAATGAAAAAAAAAAAAAAAAAAAGAGGGGAAAAAAAAAAATTTTTTTTTTTGTTTAAAAAAAAAAGAGGCCCCCCCCCCCGGGGGTTTTTTTTTTTTTTTTCCACCCCCTCGTGGGGGGGGGGTGGGGTGGGGTTTTAACCCTTTTTTTTTTTTTTTTTTTCTCTCTCCGCGGCCCCCCCCCTTCTCCCCCTTTTTTTTACAAAAAAAAAAAAAAAAAAAAAAAAAATATTTTTTTTACAAAAAAAAAAAAAAAAGGGAAACCGGGCGCGGACCCGGGGCCGGAACATTTTTTTGGGGGGTTAAAAAACCCTTTTTTTTTAAAATTAAAAAAACTTTTTTAACGAAAGGGTTAAATTTCCCGGGGGCCTTAATTGATATTGTTTACTTTATATATGTCATTGTATTGCAGACCACAATCAAACAAAAAAAAAAAAAAAAAAAAAAAAAAAAAAACCCCCCAAAAAAAAAAAAAAAAAAAAAAAAAAAAAAAAAAAAAAAAAAAAAAGGCCCTTTAAGAAAAGAACGCATCAATTTTTACGCAACGCAATTGCGAGCCTTCTGGCAATATGGATACATCATGGCGGTATCACTTATCATCAGGTGAGCCGTATTCTAAAAAAAAAGAATGATAACCCACGCAGAGTTGTACCGTAAGTGTATGATGAATTAACTGACGTATTTAATGTCGTAAATACAATCAAAATAAATCCATATAAATGTATATAGGTTAATCTAAAATGTACACCGACCGGTGTCGTTAACAGTCCCTATCTATCGCCATTAAGTCCTGATAGCTTCATGCCGTAACCCACAGATAAGGTCGGTCTACCCGGTAGTTCTTATCTAAGATTCAAAATCAGCATAAAACCTGCAGGGAAATTCGTCTATTAACTGCTAGGATATATAACGATTATTTACTATACTTTAAAAAATATAGAATAGAAAAAAGAGCTATATTGGCAAAACGGTCGGTTTTACCTCTTCGGCTTTACCAATATTTTTTATACAACTGGCAGGAGGCTCACGAGATGTTGCAGTTGTAACTGCCGCCCATGGGCACCTACAATACCAATACAATTTTTTTTTTCAGCTAAGGCTAGCGAAGTCTGTACTGTGGTGCTGTCATGTGGAGTGGCTTCCCATTGGTAGCTCTACTCATCTACTGCCTAGAGCTACTGCCGGTCTTCTAGCTTTAGAATATAATGACGTTTTAGTCGTCTCACATACTGTTCTATGTATTGAGATTTTAGATACAATAAAAAAACAAAATTACCAATAAATTAACTAATTTTATATAAATTTAGATATAACTTTAATTTTATTTATTAAATATTAATTTATAATAAAAAATTTTTATAATATAAATTATAAAATATAAATATATAAAGTTTTATTATAAGGTATTTTAATTTTTATATAAGCTGCCCCTGCGAACTTCGTTTCGCGTTAATATGAATTTTTGTACTTCGCCTACCTTTTTAGTAGCTAAGATGGAACATTTTGCTATGCTACCCGACCCTATTCGGAAATAAAAACCTAAGTACGAAATAAAACTATTTTATTATCTTTTCCAATTCGAAACATTCCTAAGAGTACAAGAAATAAAAAAAATACTCGAAAAGAAACTCGTTTAGCCGTCATCGAGTTTTGCGCGAACATATTTAATGATTGATTTTTATTTATATAGATTATTTAGTAATAATTTGTGTAAATAAAATTGGAAGTCAATGGCGTAAAAAATCTCTCCTTTACATTATTAATTGAATACTTAAAAAATCTACCCGAACTCTACAGAATCTACCCATTCGTGTTATGTACAATGTATTGTATATTCAATTAGTATAGTTTTGTAAAGTACTTAATAATTTCTGAGAGATAATAGAGAAAAAGCTCTACAAATTTTAGATTCCATATTCCAAGTATTTGAAAAAAATTAAAACTTTCCTTTATTACAGCTATTACCTTTGTACTTATAAATGCTATATAAAAGAGTAACAACGAGTATACGAGTGAGGGACTAATTGCGTATTGTAATACGTTGACTAATGAACTCGTTAAAGACATTGTCATGCAAACGACGCAGCGAGTAATATTATTTCTTTCCAACCCCTTTACGATTCCATTATGAGCGGGATATGGAAGAAAAATATAAATTGTGTGACTTCACAGCCATCCGCGTTCTATATACATCCTCTAACATCACTTTTTTTGGAATCTCACTGCCTGAAGTGCCTTGACAGCTCAGCTCATGCTGTTTTGGCTAGAGTAGCTCGGCCGGAATGGGCATTTCTCGCGACTAGCGCAAGGGCGTTGTCAGACTAGGACCTCGATTTGAACCCGCAGGGTGGTGTCGGAGATAATATCTGTGATTCCGCCTCACTCTCTCGGAAGTTAACTAAAGCAACATCGATACCGACCCGGACTATTTTGTATGCAAGTGCGATTGAGAGAACTACTTCTCTCAATATCCCACTGATGAAACCTTGGAATCGATCCATACAAAACATATTTTTGTCAGAAAAATTGATAATAATGCAAATTCATACTAAATCGATAAATGAGTATGAAATTTAACATGCACCCACAAAAGCATCTATCTATATGACCCAATTATAATTTCTTTAGTTTATGTAATAAATTTATTGACCACTTAGTTGTTTTGTAAAACAAAAATGAGAAAACTTAAATCATTGCGAAATCAACTTCAATATAATTTACGATATCTGTCATACAAATATAACCTTATCGATATTCATAATATTAAAAACAGCTTAAAACGTTACTTTTAAGATGGTAATAATCATTTAAATTATGTATAATAACTGATGAAATTTACAGTCTGTGCGGCTAGAGAACCGTAGAGGGATTTGAAGTGCAGTGCTACATTACCCCTTTGTAATGTACAATACGTCATTATAGTTCGACAGTAATAATGATATACATGAAACAATTATGAGTAAATAGTTAGTGTTTAAAAAAAATTACATAGCAAAACGATTACATTATTTCGCATAACCGACACGCCCAGGATCTATTTAAAATAAAGAATTCGTTTAACAAACCGAAATGTTTCTGTCTTTGAGAAGTTTAGGCATACCAAACTTTCGTGTGCTATGTCCAATAAAATTCGCGGTTTATGCGCACCTTCTACCCTTAGGGTCTACCTTTGTTCTTGGCCAACTTATTACAATAATTTTCTTTTATTGCTCTATGACTAGCATTAACATTATTTATCTCTTCACTTCCATATAAATAAAATAATTACTGTCAAAAAACGTAAGGGACGAGTTTCGTATAATTAAAAGGGTTTGTGCGTTTATGTATAAGGACGGGAGTGGTGTATTAGTATTAATTGTTATTTTTTTATATATTTGAAAAATGAGGCAATTTTTTATACTATACAATCCTAAGTTTTTTAAAAATTCAAATTAAACATATTATATTTTCAAAAACCCGCCCAATGGCTTCTCTAATAAAGCAAGATGGCGTTGCACCAGGCCTTATGACGTACCATACCTTAACACGTAAACAAACTACAAGTTTTTTACGTGTTATATATCATTCTACAATTTGTGTGAATATACACTACATATATTTCGATAAACATCAGACTTCGACGAAATTAAACTCCAAGACAGTATTAGGATTATATTGAGGTAGGCGTATAATTTATTAGCATGCCACGATATCGCCGACTTGACTAATCTGTGACCGAATTGTGTCACGTGACACGTTTGAAAATCGTTTTTTTTTTTTTTTAACGATTTTTAAAGTCACGGATAACACTTAATTTTATAATATAACATACTGTCAAATGGCCTATACATCTTTACACAAATCAAATCACGATGGAACCGAAATATTTCATGGAAAACCGGGAAAATAAAAATGTATATCGGTAAATAAAAAATATTTGCAAACACGAGATCTGAACAAACATCGCTCAAAACTTTTCCAATAGTAACTTATAATCTCGTTCAATAAATATTTTGTTCAAAATTGCTGAGCGGCATAAAAGATTATTATTCGCAAAGATAACGGTCTTTGTCTTTGAACGTGGTTAGAATTCGGGACCGCTTTCTTATTTTATTATACGGGCATACCTCAAAGATTTATCTTAAATATCACTTAGGATTTATAGTTATCACTTACAGCTGGAGCAAATAGGTTTTATTAAGTAAAGCATGGTCTACTGTCTAGACTTAATAACTTTTAAATTTCTTTATCATTTTATAATAATATTTATAACAGAACATAAATTGCGTAACAATTCGGGTTTAGTTCCTATGTTAGTAATGGTTAATAAAAAGTACCTATGATGGGCATCTTAATTTAAACGATCATTTTTAGTAAATGTAAACTATAGATAGAAGACACATTAAGAAATACAGATACATCCGAAAAAGAAAGAAAAATCATGCTTTCTCCCTTTAAAGAAAATGGACTGGACACGTGGTACGATAGGTGAAAATAAAGGCTGGTGTAATGGCTGTCGCCGAGGCACAAGATCGAGAGGCCGACGTTGAACCAGATGGACAGACGAAATTGCGGTGACGGCAGCGAAAAGATGGCTGGAGATGGAAATATTTGAAGTTACGGAATGGCGGAATGGAGGGCCCACATAAATATAAATACAACATTTTTAATTACTTACTGTTAATGTCTCGTGTCGTATGTTTTTATGGAATAAAATAAAGCTATAGTATTATTATAGATATAAAATATTATTACTATTACTCTCCCACGTTAACAAATAACTTATTTGAGACAATCTATAGAAATAAAAGTCCTATTTGACGCGAACAATTAGGTTTTATTGTTCAAAATCCAAACCTTCTAATATGAACTTGATTAACATACAATTGGAGTACAGAACAAGAAACTTGTTAATTTAAAGCGGCTGAGTTGGCGTAATAAACAAGTGAATTAACACAAATCTGAGGTAAATTGTAGCGTAACTGCGTAGCGTGCGTAGCATTACAAATGCTACATTCCCTCTTAGTTACAGGCTACGGGTTGCGAGTAATTACCGGTAATAACTTGGTCTCTGCATGGTAATAAGTACTATGAGACAGTCATAGAATACAGAATCAAATGTTTTATGTAAGAATAAAAAAATACCTTTACACAAGTTCCTTTTTCTTACACACAATCAATTAAAAACAAACTTAAGTCCGTTTGCTGATTGCGACAAAGGCCTCCTCCAGAACCTTTCATTCTCACCAAACCAGTTTTATTTCATCTTCCTATCTCTTGTACAGTCCGCCTTTTTTTCTTTTTACAATTTTTGGTTACCATTATAGGTTTACTCCACTTCACAGCAAGGTGTGTCCTGTCAATCTCCACTTGTCCTTTCGAATACCCTTTGTAATCCACTATCCTTGTTGTGTTCCTAATGTAAATATTTCTAACAATATCTCTTTTGTTTATATTTAAGAATAACATTTTGACAATTTGTTACTGGTAGAAAAGAAGTACTTTAATCTTTCTACTTTTTAAGGTGTCGGTCTCTAATAAAAGTATTCTGGGTCTCACACAGGGTGCAGATTTAAGTCTAAGAATAAGAGTAAATGGACTCTGATTTTATACACTCAAAATGCCTTTGCCTCTTTCATTTACTTAACAGATGTTAAGTCATCAAAATTATTTATTTAAATGTAAATTTGCTGACTGGCAGGCTAGGCTTGTGGCTGTCATGACTTTATTTTTTCGCCTATTCAAAGCATAAATACAATAAAAATTATTAAAAAGAAAATTAAAACAAATTTAATAAGTTTGGTCCCTGTGGCAGTGTACCTTTAACGCTGGTAGCATTTCCTCGCTGTATTGCGATACTTATTCTCTGACCGAGGAAAACACCAGCTCTGGGGTCACCGGTACTATCTACCAGGCGCCAACTTAAATCTTTAATTAAACTTATATATTGAACAATAATTCTGGGCATCACATTATATAAAAGCAGTGTTGGTCTAGTGGCTTGAGCATGCTATTATCATCCCTGAGGTCGTAGTTTTGAACCCTGGCTATGCACCAATGGAGTTTTTTTTCTATGTGTGTAGTTAATACTGGCACGTACGAAAGGAAAACATTGTGAGGAAACCGACATGTTTTAAAACCCAAATTCGACGGCGAGTGTCAGTTACAGAAGGCCGACCTACCTGCCTATAAAATATTAATCACGAAACAGATACAGAAATCTGAGGCCTAGACCAATTATTGTAGCGCAACTGGTTTTTTAATTATTATATACGGTATGACGAGGTTGGAATGTCAGTGACGACATATTAAAGTAAAGAATATACTTCAAATGTGTATAGGTTTTAGAACAATACAGAAATTATTCAGTAATTATAGAGCGAGTATTCTGCGGTTTTCATTTTGCATGCATTATTTCAAAACCTTTGTTTTTAAATGAGAAATGTGTGTTTTAATTTCCATAAACGTTGAAATATTTATCTAATAGAAATGTATTGAATCGTTATTCGATATATCTTTACTGTGATTTATTTTCCCGTAATATTTATTATTTGTATAAAATCACCCGCTTATCTTTAAATTTATCATTTATTTTAATGAATTCATATTTGAGTGTTGCACAAATATAATTAATGTGGTGTGAAACGTTTATAAAGCAAATTTAATACGTTTATTTTCCCTAAAAGGTATTTCCGCGTTTTATATTTGCGGAAAATACATAGGTAGTTTAAGTATGTTAAACAATATTCTTTTACGGTTTTTGTCAAGTGGAAGGAGCAAAAACAAGGATAAAATAAGTCGCACATAGTGTCCTGTTGAGGTCTATATGACGTTTAAGAAGAGAAATGTAGGTACAGATCGTAATAACACCGTTATTCCGTCGTATTCTCCGGATTTGGCCCCCAGCGACTTTTTCTGTTCTCAGACCTCAATAGAATGCTCGCTGGGAATCGCCGAAATTGTAGCCCATTAAAATCGTATTGGAAAATAGTGTGACCGCTGTAATCGTTGTATCGCTCTCAAAGGCAAGAGAATAATCAAATCTAATTCTATAAAAAAATCTATTTTACCCTACGAACTTTTCAGCACACCTAATAACTATATAGGTACAACTTTACTCGAACATACCACTACACGCACAACTTGTCAAGCGAGTTTGCTTATCTTGCCCAACCGCACACAAATTATTTGAAGAGATCTAATAAGTATGTGGGTATGTAAATATTAAATAAATTACCGTGTTATCCGTAATAATTAACCGTAAATATTAGCGCGATCAATCAATTTCAAAGCGCATTAAAGATACACATCAGAATGAGTCCAGAAGACTAAAAGTAGGACGGTAGTAACGTGCATTTCGTTCTAATTATAATACATATTAAGTTTCTCATGGAAAACAATTGATTTTGTAATGAGGAATAAAGATTTTTAAACAATATTTTATAGACTACAGAGTAATCTACATCTCTTAACAACTACAATTGATATTCTTGGTGCCTGATAATAATGAACCAGAAGCTTCGACTGAATTTCCTAAAGTTTTAGTTTATTTTTATGTATACTAACGGTAAGTGTGTATAACATAACAATCATAATTTCTCTAGGAATTGAACCCGAGACCCTAATTACCTGGGTATAATGACGTATAAATGTCCGTCTTGTACACTTGAGGCCTACGAACATACATAAAGAACGTAGTTATTCATAAATAAAACAAAAGAATAACGATCTATCTCTATTTAAACCAGCGTACACTCAATTTGACAGCTCCTAGTACTTCAGTTAAGACAGCGTAATGACTGAATGTTTTAGCTCATTCTATGAATGTGGTAATATTAAAAGTCCATAAATGCGTTATGCATTACTTACAGTAACATTACATGTTCGTACTTAGAATAAATTAAATATAAAAATTTTATGGCTTTAAAAAGGAATATTTTTAGTGTCGAGTGTTGTTGAAGACCACTGCTGTAGTACGAAACTTTTAGAGAGCGTCATTATTTATATAAAATTATTTTCACCTATGAAAGCTGTATTACTATGTATAAATATACAATTTTTTATTTTTTTTGGAAAATGATGTAGAACGAAAGACCAAACCAGCACGTTTAGTTTGTTTGTTCAACATCATAAGACATCTACAATCCGCTATCATCACTGCGATGATGTCATACACGGGTACCCAAATTATCCTTTTTGAGGGACTTCATAATAGCTGGCTTCATAACGACCGCCGCTTTGAAAACCGCTGTGTGAGTTTGACAAGTGAGTTACAGAATCGCAAGGCAGGTCCTGTCTGTTATTCTATAAGAATAAATATTAGTCTATATATAGAACATAATGTAGACATCCACAGACAAAGGCAAATTCCAATGAACCTAATGTAAAATTAGACTCTCTGCAATCTACTTTAAAAATGATCCCCCTTGACAACGCTGTCGCATTTGATGATCTTTTCATCTGTTTGCCTCTTGAGTCCGTAAAAAGGTTCTAAGGGCCTTGTTTATTCAGGATGTTGACAAAGGGACCTTTAATTAAAATTACCTAGTCTCCTAAGTGACTCCGCTTCGGATCAGTATTTTTTGTCCGTGGACAAAAAGTTTTTAAATTATACATTCACCAAATTACAAACGACACTTATATTAGCTAAATATATTTTTTCTAGTGCTATTAACAATTTTGTAGTGTGGTGAATCTCATCCCCGTGGTCGTAGGTTCGAATCCCGACTTTGAGGTGCCAATTGGTGAATGGAATTTCTGTTTAAGTGCGCATTTAACACACGCTCGTACCGTGAAGGAAAACATCATGGGAAAACCATAACACCAAGGCAAAAAAAATCGCCGGCGTGTGTCAGACACCTAAGGCGGATCACCTACTTATTAGGAAAAACCAAATGATCACGAAACAGATACAGAAATCTGAGGCCCAGAGCTAAAAAGGTTGTAGCGCCACTGGTTTTTTAAAACAAATTTTGCATATTATTATTTATGTTTTCCTAGGGGTGTTGGAATGTGTGTGTGTGTAGAAATGTAGGTATCTGCAATATTTGTACATGTATGAATATTGTAAAAATAAATGAGAACAGGTAAGTTGAGATGTGTAATCATGACGTAATCAAGATAGTACTTGACCACAACCTTCAAGGTTTCATTACCGGCCATAATGAAAGATCTAAGAAATCTAAGATCGAATGGAAAACAAAACGCATAATGAAATTGTCTACAATCATATGTATCAATGAATAATTAACAATTTTGATATATTTATTATTATAGAATGCTAAAAACTATTATTAACTAATATTATAATTCTTCTGCAGAAACTTGAGTCTATAAAAGTTCTCGAGGGCTGAATATCATTTATTAAACGATGGTACGTGACCGCTCTTCTGATCAGCAAAGTTATTTAGGGCATTTCGACCTCGAATACCTGCTCACTGCCGAAACCTATACCCTATATATATTTAGATATATTCCCCTATTCATAAGCTCTCATATTACTTTGAAAATAATGAAATTCGAACTTATTAAAATATAAACTAAAGAAATATGACGTATACTTTAATAGTTAAAAAACTGAATCAGTCTCAAATCAGTAAGTAATACTTACATATATAGAAAACTGTGTAATATGTCTTCTGACAAAACGAACAATTTTTTCGGATTATTTCTGAATCTCCACTGTGAACGCGTTGAATGAAATAAGAGCGTGACCAACGTTAGCTTGGCGGTCCAACGGAATTCCCGAAGGACCAATTACGAAATATACGGAATCTCACAGCCAGATGTGACCTCTATTTCTCACTATTCACGTGTCACGATGAATCGATAAAGTATGAAGGACAGGATAATTTATTCTTGTCACATTATTTACTCTTATTGGTATCATATTTCGCCGAAAGATATGCTTTATTAATTTAATACCAACCTGTAGTGATCTCTATAGTCTATTTTCAGTTACCGCTCCATATGCTAGACATCTGACTTTGTTTCAAGATAATGTTTCTGTGATATTTATTATATAATAGCTGTTATAAAGAAGATCGCCTGCGACTTACACGCTTTATTTCTGTACGCAGTAGGTAGGATAGTTTTGTCATTCATATACTAGATGAAACTATACTACACCAAAAATATGTGTGACGTGAAAATTCCATACTTCAATCGTTATATGTTGAACAATAAGTATGCCTTTGAGCAAATTAATAAGTCAGATTAAACAGTTGTATACATTTGGATGATCTTATGAACTTGGTGTACTTACGATGAGTTAGAAGAGTAAAAGTTTAATGCCAGTATCACGAAGCAATTTGTTTTAATATATGTATTGACTTTTCCCAATGTATGTGCCGTCACATCAATTATTTATAGTTGAGGAATCCTATAACATTATCCTTGTAATAAAAACCCTCTTGTCTAAATCAGTATCAGTAACTTAAGTGTAAAACACTTTTATGAACTTTTTGTTGTAGCAAGCCTTTCTTTTATAGCATCAATAAAATAATGTCAAAGCTATAAAAAATATTGGAGGAATAAAACATTTTATAGTGATTGAATAAAGCCATGAATTTTAATAGTTTTAGACCCGCAGCTGTCCGAAATGGCCACGAAGTGTTTCCGTATATTACTTGTTCACGACCCGGCCCAAATTCACATTGGACTCACTTGTCATATAAAGATAATTGTATTAGGTGACGATCGAGTATTTTATCACTGCCTTAGTACAACATTATGGTATTCAAATACGTTTTGGAAAGCGACTGAATGTTTTGAATGGACTAAAATTCACGATTTGTATACAATTCTGAACCAATGGTGGTAGTGACTCTAGTATATGTAAATATCACGATTTCAATTTGGATTTTGTAACATAATCCTATTTGTATACATATTTTATATTTGAAGAAAGAAAGTGTAGCGTGTTTAATCTTTTTCTGTCCCACAGTTTTTACAGTATGCAAAATTTGTAATGTAGTTTTGTTTTAAAATTTGTAAAGACAATAAAAAATACAGAATAAAATTGCATGTCGTATTGTAAACTTCCTTCTTCCAATAATTAGGAGTCCGTTGAAAGGTATATCAATATTTAATCTGTTAAAGTTTGACTAATCCCTGGGGAAGTTCGCGTGCTTAAAACATTTAAATTACTTTATTAATATATAAATAAAACACTTTTCAATATATACCACAAGACATAAGCATCTTTGGATAAAAGAAACTTAGGGACGCCTTATGCAAGATAAGAAATCAAAAAGATAGCTGGAACGACTGTTTTCGGGAGGCCCCAATCATGGTATCACTGAAAAGACAACTATATGGAAAGGAACAAGGGGAAGAAGGAGAAGGGGGCGCGATAGAAAAAGGTAGATAGAAGATATAGAAGCGTTAGCAGGAAGCGAATGGAGAAAGAGAGCTATCTATGGATACAGAAATTTAGAAAAAGTTGCCTTTACCCGTGGAAGAGTTCCGATCAATGGTACTGAAGGAAGTTAGGATAACGAGTAATTAAAAAAAATATAGTAAATGGTATATTGTTAACATTTGTAAATATTGGAATTAACGTATTATTATTATTTGAGACCTTCACCTATGGGTTTTCATACATAAATTAAGATTTTTTAACTAATAAATTAAATGTAACTATTTTATTTTTACTTTTAGATATCTTGTGTTGATTTTCTTAAACCTTATCGGTCTTTGATAGTATTATCGTTGTTAATTCAATTATTTACGTTATCATATTGGTTTAAGTGTATCAGAGTGTCATAAGTATCCAATATCGATACAAACTGGTTGATAAACTGCGTAGTTGATTAAATAACGCCGCGTCAGTTGGTAATTCAAATTGATTACCATCCATCGATATTTCCTGTAAACCTATCTGTATTTTTGACATGAAATTAAATTTGTTATTAATAAGCCAGCAATGACTCCAGGGACTGAACTTGTGCATTGCATATGTGGTGTTTGACTCTCTGGGCGTCCTGGTTCTATAAAACCAATACAAAATTGTGGTCTTTTGGGGATTGGACTTCGAACTAAAATATTCCTAATTTGTCTCCATTTACAATCTGCTGGTATATAATACGGGTGATATAATATAGTTGTCAGTATTAGCGTTTAATCCGTTTATCGACTTAGCGATGTAACAAGTACGTACAATTAATTAATTGCAATTTCTATACCCATTATTTCGTATTAAATTTTAATTAACATCATTAGAAGCAGTTTAATGGGTTCGTATGTCAACTTTAACGTCCAGCGTTTGGACCGGGTGAACTATGACATTTTCTTTCTATATCTCCTGTCTACACTGTTTAATAGGTGTAAGAAAAACCTCATCATCAAGCTTGTAGAATTTATTGGTTAGAAGTAGATATGTAAGGGTGTAATTCATATGCTTCGTAAAAAATAGAAACTTGGAAATATTTTACAAGAGAAAAGTATTTGATGCCTGTATACGCATGTCAAACCTGGTCACTCACTGATAAACAAGAAAACAAACTAAGAGTATGTCAGAATAGTATCGAAAGGAGTGTTCTAGGTCTGAAATTGAAAGATAGAGGAAAACTAGGAGAAATAAAGGACATGACAAAGTTTAGAAATTCTGTTACTTCTAGTAAAAGATTGAAATGGAAATGGACAGGACACATTATGAGAGAAGATAAAGATAAACGGACGAAGAAAGTGACGGAATGGCTTCCTCGCTATGACAAAAGAAACCGAGGAAGACAAATAAAAAGATGGGAAGATGATGTGCGAAGAGCAGCTGGCCCTATGTGGCTACGTAAAGCTAGAACAGAGAAGAGTGGAAGCTCTTAGAGGAGTCCAAGGACAAGCTATATAACACAAAATTAACCGGCTTGCCGATTAGAATGTATTTTTATTTTTATTGTTAATTTATTAGTACTTCATTTTGTATGTACTAGTATAAGTAATTACAGCAATAAAGGCTTTTATTATTATTATTAATAATAATTATATAATTATTATTATTATTTAATTCATCTGCTTGGGCTCCGCATGAAACTAAATACTATCTTATGTTGGAGTGCATACAGAGAAAGTTTACTCGTTTTCTTTATTACAGACTATTTGGCATCTATCCCTACTATCATTTAATGTACCCAACATAATGTGCCTTGTAATATTTATTTTATTTGTGCTTTGTCTTGGGGATGGTGGTACAATAAAATAGAAACAAGACGGGTCTTACAGTTGGCCTACTATCTACTTGGTGTGCAACCCAAGTGTTCTCCAACAAATCAGGTTCTTTGTACGTCGTGCGTCGCACATGTCCCTAAGGCCAAGGTTGTTTGCGATACCAAGGGCCAGAAACAGTCTGTTGCACAGATGCCCGTTAAAAAAAAGTTGCGCTTACATCAAGGTTTAATTTTGCGAAACGTCTAAAGCTTTATTATTTACGATTTGGTCAGACTGACGCGAATAAAAAATGGCAACTGAAAAAATTGTGAATTTTCCTAATTGAATTATTAAAACTAATTTTAATTATTTTGTGCAGATTTCGCCAGATGGATGTAGTAGAAAACTGGGCGGCGTATTTAATGTAATTTCACACCTGCTCTTTAGGCGCAATTGCATTCGTGCATGCAATACAGCGTATTGACTATTGAATATCGACTATGATTTCCATCGAAGTTTTTTCATTTATCAGCTTTCGTTTCGGGCGCAAGTATTCTAAATAAATCTAGACGCGACGTTGCCAATCCAATATTTCTCAGATTAATTTGGTTATTCGGAGCGCTGAGCCGGGAATCATTCAGTTAGGAAATATCGTGGAAAGTGGAAACGTAAATTGATCCTGTTACAAGTGGCGTGGCATTCACACGAACATATTATCCCCGCTCTAGCTCGCTCGGGTAAATACTTAGTACTTACCTCGTCTCTAGTTGGTAATTTACTAATTTTAATAGTAACTAGTAAATCACTAAGATAAGGTCCGAGTGCTTAAGTCACCAAAAAAAAAAAACAATTTCGCTACAACCTGGCGGTCTTGGCCTCAGATTTCTGTAGCTGTTTCGTGTTCATTTGTTTTTCTAATAGGCAAGTAGGTGTTCAGTCGTCTCCGCCTAATACTTCAAGTTTTTGGGTCTAAGATATTATGTCGATTTGAAATCAAATCAAAATCATTTATTCAAAGAGAAATACATATTAAATGCTTCTGATTTACTGCCAGTTTATCAAAGACGTAGAATGGCAGAGAAGAACTGGCAATAAACTCTCCGCCACTATTAATTGCCTAACTAATTAATCGCCAAGTTTTTTATTTTACACCATGTTTGTAAGGAGCTGCAACCTTTACACCATGTTCCACATGACATCTTAAGTAATTAATAATAATTAAATGAATTAAAAACAAAGATTTGTCCTTTATCAGGCATGGTAAAATAGGAGCACGCACTTACATTCTCGTGGGAAAAACACGCAAATACATAGTCGAAATAACTAACATCACCGCATACACGAATTCAAGTCCGACCGGTCACCACAAGAATACCGTTCACGAGTATGACGCATGGCTAGCCATAGGCCATTCGGCCATCGGATTTCCTTAAGGTGTATTCTTTCACGAATAGCGAGTGTTCAATGAAAGACAGAAAGTCCATTGGCTGTGCACAGCCAGGGATCGGACCTCAGGCATGTAAGTCGCATGCTGAAGCCACTGGCCAGCAATGCTTATATAGTAAAACCGCTATACAATATTTGAAACGTTTACTTTATAAATCAATAAATTAAAAAAAAAAAATGGCGATTAAAAAGAGTGGCGGAGAGTTTTTTGCCAGTTCTTCTCTTCCGTTCTACGCCCTTGATTTGAGAACTAAAAATGAATGTAAAATTAGAAGCATTAATATGTACATATTTCTTTACTGACGAGTCATAAGTGTACATTATGTTACCTATATGATTAAATGATTTTTTTATAGTTAGTAAATATAAATACAACAATATACATTTATTACCCAACGACAATATGCTCAGGGACTCAGCAGGTGACAATTATTTTAGCAAACAAGAAATGCGACACATGTCGAGACATCATCAGTTAATAATATAAATTGCAATTAATGTTTAATTACATATTCACTTAACAATACACACAGACACACACAGACTCTAAAATCACACACGGTCTTTCAAGCCCCACTTATCAAAACTTTTTTTACCTTTTGTTTAACACGCGAGTTCGGTAGAGGTTGTTGGAGAGATGTTCAATTTAAAGATTTTGAAGCGTGATAACTGTAATGGTTCAGAATAAGAGGTTAAAACTAACACGAAGTTAGGGGTAGTGTGGTTGTGACGCAGGCCCCCCCCCCAAAACCCACCCAACCCCGGAGGAAAAAAGGGGGAAAAGAGAGAAAAAAAAAAAGAAAAAAAAACCAAAAAAAAAAGGGAGGGGAAAGGGGGAAAGGGGGAAAGGGAAAAAAAAAAAAAAAGGGAAAAAAAAAAAAAAAAAAAAAAAAAAAAAAAAAAAAAAAAAAAAAAAAAAAAAAAAAAGAAAAAACCAAAGAACACACCAAAAAAAAAAAAAAAAAAAAAAAAGAAAAAAAAAAAAAAAAAAAAAAAAAGAAAAAAAGGGGGGAGGGGAGGAAGGAGAAAGGAATTTAGAATTTTTTGGTAATTTTGTTGAAACCCAAGGTGGCGGGGGGGGGGGGGGGGGGGGGGGGGGGGGGGGGGGGAAGGAAAAGGGGATAGGGAGGGGGGGAACGCACCCCAAAAAGTTTTTTTTGTTAAAAAACAAAAAAAAAACAAACCCAACATTTCAAACTCCCCTCCCTCACGCAAATTTTTTTTGTTTTTTTTTTATTTTAGGAGAGGGGGTGAGTATTTTTTTAAAAAAAAAAAAAGAAAGGGAAGGGGTTTTTTTTTTTTTTAATTTTTTTTTTTTTTTTTTTAAAATAAAAAAAAAAAAAACAAAAATTTTTTTTTTTTTTTTTTTTTTTTTTTTTTTTTAAGAGAAGGAGAAAAAAATTTTGGGGCCCCGGGTTTTTTTTTTTTCAACCCGGGGGATCTAAATTTTATTTTCGGGGGGGGGATTATTTTCCGGTGTTGTGACGCAGGACTAACAAAAAACTGTAACTTGAGAAATTTATTAAAACTAAGTAGCAACCTATTACGAATATATGTGATTGCGGCATATTATATATACATGTAAATTTATGTAAACGAATGTTATAGTTATAAATGTATGAAAAACTTAAAGGCTTATAACTACCAAACTGACATTTGACATTTTATTGGATTTTTTTATATAATAGGGGGTAATCGAGGCTCATCTGATTTTAAGTGATGCCGCCGCCCATGGACACGTTCACGTTGCCAGAAAGCTCACAAGTGCCGTGCTTTTTAAGAATTGGTACGCTTTTCTTTAAGTCGAATTGGTTCGGAAATACTTCAATGGGCAGTTGGTTCCATATAGTGGTGGTGCCTGGAAAAAACTGTCTCAAAAAACTCTCAAATTAAATAATACAAGTAAGATAATTGTTAACATTTGGATTTGATCATTCATTAAAATATATATGAAACTTAACTAAGGTTACAAACTCGCAAGTATCAAAATGTTTATATACAAAATCCAATTTCAAGAAAACTTTCCAACAATAAAAAAATCCTCAATAAATACCTGTTGCGCATTTCATTTAAAGCCAATCACAAATATTTATTGTTGAGAATTAATGCAAAATGCGAAAAATTTACAGTCTAGCAGCCAAGCGTGGCAACATTGCTGTTCAAAGGTGAATATAAACCCTTCTTTATTAAAGGGTTTATTAACCTTAGAGTATATTTACTCTGTCCTTCAACAAAGTAATATTTTGTTAAATCGTCTGAAAGATACTTTGAACTGGAGGTTAACTAGAAACAAACGGAACTTAATCTCTACCTTAATACAAAGTCTTGTTTATTTAATAAGAATGCCATGTACTACCAAAATAAAATATTGTTTTCGTTTATACCGTTCTTTTCTTGAAAGAAAGTTTATTTGGCAAGTTTTTAGAAGGTACACTTGTAAAATAACGTCTTATTTCCGAAAAATTCTTAACAATTTTGGAAGCTTTGTGGAAATTGTAAAGAATGCTCGCTTAGCTAACATTTTACTTATTCCATTGTTTTATGCCTATAATTTTCAACTAGACAAGCATTTGCCTCGTACCACGAATCATATTAGTGAAATAGAATTGCAAAGACAATTAATTGTCTGTAAAATATGTTTTAATTTATTTGTCTTTCTATATTAAAAAAAAAAAAACAATTGACAATCTACGGCTGTCAGAAACTGTCATTACCATTTTGTTATTTTCAATTAGCTAAATAAAGCACGCTATATAAAGGTTTTATGTGAATTTAAACAATGAAAATACAGGTCTAATTTCTGGCTCAGAGTAATTCTATAGCTCGGAGGAAATTGAATCGCTTTGACACCTTGAGTTATTTGAATCGGATTTCGTGTTAAATGTTTTAGACTAGTCCAAGTACAATATTTATTTAACTTTTTAATCTTTGTAACTTTTATAAAGTGAATTGAAGAATAATTTTCGCAAACCGCGAACTTCGTTTCGCCTTAATATAATTTTTTTACTTAGCCTACCAAATAGAAAACTAGAATAATTACTCCTCAGAGATATTTATTTATTACAGAAATACATACAGACTATGCCAATATGATAATCTCGAGAAAAAATAAAATTTAATATAATAAGTTCAAAGAATAATTAAAGAAATACTCGAATTGGTAATCTATAAAAAAATGTATCGCGAAATAAATTGCTAAGCTCAAATGTCGAAGACGGCTACTCTTACAACGATACATTTTTTCTATAGATTTTCTTCTAGCCTTAATTAAAAATGTTAGATCGTAAGACTTCCTTAATAGATCTCCATGATTTCTTTGACACACAAAAATCACTTTTCGTAACTTTAACTATAGCATTACTTTTTTAAACTCATGTCAGCCACTGTACGGGATTGACATTAGTTAATGCTTGGTTATGAAACTATTTTTAAATACACGAAGTATTTATGTTACCCGTGGCGGAGTAACAATCTCGCACTATCCGCCATAATCTATTAAAGTTATCCAAAAATCTGATTACTGATTAGTGTAAATTAATATTTATTTCACCCTTAGATGTAAGAGAGTTCTACTATCGTACTTAGAAACACTCTATTTACACTAAGGGTAAGATTTATAAACGAACTATGACTCCTGTCTGCCTTACGCCTTTGTCTACAAGGTGTCCCTGCTAAAAATGTTTTCTTTAACATAAAACAAAGGACGGAAGGCACGCCCATGAACTCACGCTGCCAGAAGGCTTGTATTTGGTAATGGTATGTCCATATAAGGTACTGAGTATTGTAATGAAACGATGCTCTTTAGGACACGACTATTTAATACGAGTGTTGGTACAATATTAAACTATATTAAAACATTGATGCATTTGTATTAATCATGTGTGGCTACCAGGTCATTTCTCCCCTCATCATTCATTCGTAAAACCGTTTTTGAAAGTTAAACAAGTGCCGTCAACATCACCTGTTCCCGAATATTGGACCATCCTTAAAAATACATATTTATGCAAATCGCGGGATTATGGAGATGAATCCCAAACTCTAAATACGGATAAATGTTTAAGCTCGCCTTGGATTTTTCTGGATTAGACTGTTAAAGTAAACCTATATTTTGAAAGCTAAGTTAACCAACAGTTTAATAAAGTATAAATTAATATTATATAGTTTTATATATTAACACGTTTGCAGGAGAATTAATATTATTAAAAATAAACATAAAAACATGGCTCTTTTCCAGGCAACCTAATGAAAGAAAACAGTAAAAAAGAAAAAATGTGAAACCTAATTTATAATACAAATTAATGAAAACTTAAATCACGAAACATACAGATTTTAAAAATGAAATGAAATTAATTAAAAAATTTGGATGCTTTACAAAGTATCATTTTGTCCAACACCGGAATAATCCCATAACAGAAACACGAATCTATTAAGTTATTAGACCTCATCATATTCATTTATGAAAGAATAACCCGCAAATTTCAACAAGATATAAAAAAACTGTGTTCGCTTCGTTTAGTTTAGTGTGATATAGTGAAACGGGATTATGAATCGACTACAAAAATGTTAAATAAAATCTTAATATTAATAAAGCTAATGTTTGTAAGCTGATTGGGATCTCTGTCTTAACTGAACCGATTTTGAAAATCCTTTTACAAATGGGAAGCCACGTTATTTGTGAGTGTCATAGGTCTTACCCCTTTTGAATTATTGTAGTCGAAATTGAACGGTAGAACGATAATGTTTCAAACGTTGCCTTAAGAGCGCCCTTCCCCGTCCGACGAACGGCAACGCAAGCATGGCCAAAAAGTAGGGATGTTATGGAGCTCCGTAACCGTAACCGAAATACTCGGATATCGAAAAAATATATATCCGTAACATTAACCGTATCCGTTTCACAACTTTCGGATAGTTTCGATAAGGGAGAGTCCAAGTCTAGATAAAACTACATGTTTCGACAGGCTCTTGTTAATGGTTTCATTTCTCACAAAAATAATTAAAAGAAAACATTTAATTGTTATACATAGGTTATAAGTTAATATGTGCAATGTATAAAGCTAAATGTTTTTATAAAGCTATTAAATTTATTGCACTTTTATTTTAATAGATAACTGAGGAGTTTATAAAATTACTTACCTTTATACCGATTTAATACCAACTGATAACCTAGACTAGATAAAACCTATATTAAAACTAAATAAATACTATTGTTTCATATTTTACTTAAACTAATACCGTAACCGAAACTATCGAAACTAACAGATAATCCGAAATAATTACATATCCGTAACCTATCCGAAACCGATATAATTTTATTCCTATATCCATTCCGTATCCAATCCGAAATATCATATCCATAAATCTCTCAAAGCTTGTTGTTTCATCCACATGGCTTACAAGCAAGTGAGAACGCGATAACATTGAAAGAAAAATAGTGTGCGGAAATTTCATAAAACTTGTTCCAAGAAATAAGTGTTTTTTCGTAAGCCTTACAAGATTATGAAAAAAAAATTTACACTTAGAAACTCCATAACATTTACAGTTAGTTACAGTACATTTCTTTCCGATTACAATTAATGAGTACATTATAACCGCCCAAACTTTATATAAAATTTGTGCAAAAAGGCAGATTTTTGGAGGTTTGTCCTGAATTTGTTTCTTAAAATTTTGATTTCGCGTTTTAATAGAAACCTAGATATAGTGCACAAGATGCCTATTAGTTCAAAACTTTCAAAGAAATATCTATTACAACGCCATAATCACGTACGAGCGTTTGTATGAAAAGATAGACGGGTTGAGCGCTTTTAACGATTAGTTTTAAAGAAACAAAAAGTTATCGACATGTCTAAGTTTTATCCTATAATTAAACAAAGTCGGTTAAGATTTTCATTTCACCTATTTTTAATTCGTTGTATTTCTCTCCGTCTCGAATAGCAGAATAACTAAACATTGGAAAATTTATGAAAAAAAAAATCCAAAACAAAATGTTCATGGCTTTTGTAACTGTCAAACATTTAAAGTTCATCCCGTCGATACGGTAAAATATCCCCTCAAATTAAAGCACATATTTAAATCAGGGTTTCGAATCGACAAGATTTATCCACAATATTCGGATAATGGTGTATTTTAAAAATGTAGAATTATGTCCGTAATGAAAAAGGATTGATATATTGGTTGTCAACAATATGCATATTTATGCGTTCAACAATTTATTTTGAGTAAGGAAATATAACAAGCTACTTAGATATAGGCACATTATAATCTTCTGTATTGCAATTAGGTGATAGTATTGAAGTTAATATTTATTTATACTTCGTTACATAAAAAAATAAATTACATAAAAATTATAAGGGTCTGCAACGGGCGGCCTTATTGCTAACAAGCGATCTTTTCGAGGAAACCATAGTAAGGAAAAAACTAAAAAAATAATTATTAAGGGTAGAAGAAAGAAGTGCATAACCAAATGAACAAAAACAAAATTACAAATAACAATGAAAAATTATCGAATTACCAAACAAGCTAAAATACTACAAAAAAAAAACTATTTATTTTGTATTCATTGTTAACTATACGATTTACGATATATTATTATTATTAGAAACGTGCTAACTACCTTTCTTATGTCAACATTTTGACAAACTTTTATTAACCTCGGATTTGATATTTATACAAACAAATTTCATAATACAGATTTGTAATAACTAAATATTTTTTTTCAAACATGGCGTGTTTAATAATAATGATGTTTCATATACAGAATTAAAATATTCTTAATCTACATAGTAGTAATAATAATAAAAAATTGATAAAAAGAAAATTAAAACAAATTTAAAAAGTTTGGTCCCTGTACCTTTAACTCTGAGAACATTTTCACGCTGTATTGCGATACTTATTCGTTAAGGAAACCACCAGCTCAGAGGTCACCGGTACTATACAGGGCGTCCCAAGACTATGGGACATCAAGGGAAAGTACCTTAAGTACCAAAAATTTGAAAAAGATATTTAATTAGAATTAATTTTCTTTAAATTAATTGTTTGTCTGTAATCACCGCAAACTTCAAAAATTATCTTTATTGTTCAAATATATGCTTCCATTAAATAAAAACTT